>JAXCGZ010013294.1:30000-37500 GCA_037179515.1 Halocaridina rubra | reverse complement strand
TCATTAGAATTTGATGGTGTACACTGTCAAATGCTTTAGACAAATCTAACAATAATAAAAGTGATATTTTCTTATTTTCAATATTACTATAAATTTTATCAGTAATTTTAAGTAGGGCCGTCTCGGTCGAAAGTTTAGGCCGAAAACCGTGTTGTTCTTCACATAATAGACAATTTGATTCAAGGAAATTTATTAACTGGGTGGCAACTACCTTCTCAAGTATTTTAGACAGAATGCTGAGAAGAGAGATTGGCCTATAATTTTCAACATTATTAGTATCTCCACTCTTAAAAACGGGGATGATATAGGGATGCTTCCAGAGGTTAGGATAACTGCCTGTAACAATGGATGTATTAACAATGACTAAAATGAAAAATACTGTAACTGGCAATGAGTCAATTAGGAAGCGAAGTTGTATCCCATCGGAACCACAAGAGTTTGTTGGTTTGAGGTTCTTTATGATAAGAATAAGTGTGACTAAATCGATTGGGAGAGAGAGAGAGAGAGAGAGAGAGAGAGAGAGAGAGAGAGAGAGAGAGAGAGAGAGAGAGAGAGAGAGAGAGAGAGAGAGAGAGGGTAATGATCCCTTGTTCAGTAAGAGATAATTATAAAGGGTAGAAGAAACCGCAACTACAGATGTATATATACATTGGAGTCGCATTTGAATAAAAATTAATGTCACCGTCTATTAAGTATATTACACTATGACAGCTTGTTATGTCTAATTTTCACTTGTTTTTTTCATTTCAGCTATATAATGTAATGCTACTTATTAGATTAAGGAATCGAGACGACTCTATCTTCAAATGGAAACATTGAAAATTAGAAGTTTTTTTAAGTGTTAAGATTCTTCGTGAAAGTGCTTTGTTAGTGAATATTTAGAAAATGGGCGTAAAAATGTGCTCCTAATTTGTGTGAAATATCAAGTGTTTACTCAATATTTAATTTGAAAATTAACAAGGAGAGATATGATTATATGTGACACTTTGGTATTAAGTGTTTGAAGTGCGTGATTAAGTGATATTTAGTGAAGATTATTTATTTAACTAATTAGTTTATTTTTCAAATTTGCTTCTTATTCTTCGCCTTTGACTCGTCTCCGGAAAAACCGCCAAGATTTATTGGTCAAATTCATCTCAGATTTTTAAGGTAAGCCCCACATTACCCTTTTCTAAGTTACTAGCATGTACTCTAAGTTATGTAGTAACAGTGTCTCTGTAAGCTGCATTTCAATATAATAATGATACTACTACTACTGATAATAATAATAATAATAATAATAATAATAATAATAATAATAATAACAACAACGACAACATGATTAATTTTAACAGTAACGATTCTGATATGATTTATGTTACTATTATTATTATTATTATTATTACTATTATTATTATTATTATTATTATTATTATATTATTATTATTATTATTATTATTATTATTATTATTATTATTATTATTATTATTATTATTATTATTATTATATTGTTATTATTATTATTATTATTATTCTTATCATTATTATTATTATTATTATTATTTTTATTATTATTATTGTTATTATTGATAATTTTATTGTGGTTATTACACAATTGCAGCACCTACTACTGCTACTACTAATGCTACCGCTACTCTGCTGCTGTTCCTCTGTAGATATTATTATTTTGATTATTATTAATATTTTTATTATAGTTATTGTTTTTATGCATAGAAAAATAGATAGATAGACGGATAAATACTTAGATAGATAGATAGATAGATAGATAGATAGATAGATAGATAGATAGATAGATAGAGAGAGAGAGAGAGAGAGAGAGAGAGAGAGAGAGAGAGAGAGAGAGAGAGAGAGAGAGAGAGAGAGGCTGCTATTAAAGAAGTGATTAATTGGATGCACATCGGCGGTAATGTTCTGCTGTTTTTATCGTTTCTTCTCTTTTTTTCTTTGTCCTGAATATTTTCTCAGTTTTGTATATTCATCCCATAAACATGTTTCAAACGATGTAATTCATTTGTTTATTTTGCATTTGCCTACCCTTGTCCTATTTTGCATTTTAAATAGTTACGAGTAATTGTATTTTTATATAATTGCCTGGTTGTCTATTTATATTCTAAAGTATTTTTACTTTAAGTTGCATAATAGTTTCTGTTTGTCATTGTGTGTGTGTGTGTGTGTGTGTATGTATATATATATATATATATATATATATATATATATATATATATATATATATATATATATAATTTTTCTTCTAAATTCCTTGACAAAGTGAGTTGAGAGTTGCGTGTAATATCGTATACGATTTGAAAGTAAATACATAAGTATAAGTTCTTGAATACTTTATTTTGACACGCTATCATAGATGGTAAGCTCAGTGGTAGATCGTCCTAGTCGGGTAGCGACTAATGCGGGTTCGCTCCCACCGAGGATGTTATGAAGGGCATCCAACCTTGATCCTAAAGCTCGAACATCATTGCGACTACCCTATGGGTGACATAAAAATGTGATGCATCCTTGTTGATATCCTAGATATTTTATTACATTTACTTATCCTTCAGTAGTAGTCGCCGTGGCTCAAGCGGTAGCGTTCGCGACTCTGAGGCGTCAGGTCGAGGGTTCGCGCCCCGTCACGGTCTGAGGTTAGCAAGGGCATGCACTCAGAGTAGCGATTACATCTGCCAAAACAAGTCCTTCGCAAGAAGGCAACCGTCCCAGCCCTTGGTAGAAAAGGGAGTCCGTGACGTAAAACCGGAACTTATCCTTCAGTATGATATTTGACATAGGGTCATTATTTTACCATCACAAAGTAATCATTGTGAGAAGAAGGTTGATGTTATTACAGAAATAAAAGTTAAAGTTCCAATAGGATCATGCTGTCTCCAGGTCACCAAAGAAGTATACTTAAAATATCTGCCTCGGACGTCTGTCTACCATCTATTCTATATCTAATTCTTCAAAACATTCTTTTGACTTTATGTATATTCAAAGCAAATGTGTTCACAAGACGACTTATTTTCTATTCATGAAGTAACTACTCCGGAACATATAATTAACATTAGTATATGGCTGGAGGTAATGTTGTTTCGAATGAAAGTCATTGTGAATTGCGTAGAGCCCAGCTTGAAATGCATACAACATATTTAAATTGTAATAATATTGCAATGTCTCCCATATGTTTTCAGTGTGTTGTCATGTGCCTGTTGGCTAAAATTAACTGGTGTTGCTCACTCTGACACATAAACACATATTGTCTTAACAGCAGATGTATTAGATGTTTATACGCGAATTGATCACTATAATTATGTTAAGGTCAAAGGTTGTCGCAGAAACGCAAGCTTTGTTCTATAGGTTCATGACGTGCAAAAAAAAAGTTGTTTCGAAGGAAAGTCATTGTGAATTGCGTAGAACCCAGCTTGAAATGCATTCACCATCATTTAAATTGTAATGACATTGCAATGTCTCCCATATGTTTTCAGCGTGTTGTCATGTGCCTGTTGACTAAAATTAACTGGTGTTGCTCACTGACACATGAACACATATTGTCTTAACAGCAGATGTATTAGATGTTTATACGCGAATTGATCACTATAATTATGTTAAGGTCAAAGGTTGTCGCAGAAACGTAAGCTTTGTTCTATAGGTTCATGACGTGCAAAAAAAAAAAAAAAAAGCCTCAAGTAAAATCATAAAACATATTTTAGTTGCTAATTAGGATTCGAACCTACAGCACACTTGACAAGCCATCCGTGTCCATAAGGCGCTGCCAACTGTATTAGAGTCCCAGAATACAAAATCTTAGAATAAAACATCAATGTTAATTTTGCATGGGGGTATGTTGCTATTGTTGCTTAACTTAAAATGTCTGCAGTTATGACTCTGTGCATACCTCACACACACACACACACACACACACACACACACACACACACACACACACACACACACACACACACACACACACACACACACACACACACACACACACACACACACACACACACACGACAGTCTTTAAATTCCTTCATGGTTATGATAGAGTGGATAGGGATCGATATTTTGATATGGCTGGCTCTAGAACTAGAGGTCATAGTTTGAAGCTTCGTAAGAAAACTTCTTTGCAGGATGTAAGGAAATACTTTTTCAGTGTAAGAGTAGTTGATAATTGGAATTGGCTAAGCGAGGAGGTAGTTAATGCTATCTCAATCCATAGTTTTAAGGACAGGTATGATAAGTATCACTAAGTCTAAAATGAAACCGATCAGGAGACGGGAAGATACTAGCTTTGGGCTCTTTCCCGTAAACACAATTAGGTAATCACAATTAGGTAATCACACACATATTACACACACACACACACATATTACACACACACACACACACACGCATATTACACACACACACACACACACACACACACACACACACGTGAGGGTGTGTGTATCACAAATTGCAACGGTGGTTTTCATTATATGAAAATCCCTGTGTTCCAAGCGACCTGATATTCGTTTTTAATTAAATAATTATTGTATTTTCACGTCGCGTTACTCTTGTGTATTTCTTGCTCTGAATGACCAGCCTGTCAGGATAATGGTAAGCTGTAGTTGTCCGTAGTGCAGGACAAGTATCTTCGTTGCTTATTTACAAGCCTGAGCTCCTTCTCAGCGCAAAATTTTCCGAAGGAAGAACACTGCTATTTAGGTAATTCACCTCCTCTAAATATTCGGCAGAGTTAAGAAAATGACAAATGGCGCTACGTTTTCATCACTTCCATTGCAAACGTCTTTACTTATGCAATATTTCTGTAATAACTTATGAAAAATAATATGGAGTAATTGAACGTATGAATAAAAAAACAATTGCTTCTTCAAAATGATCCAAATAACTCCAGGATTTAAATTGCTTAAATCAGCTATAGTAACATTATTGCCATTTTGCTTTAATATAGGTCAAGGTAATTCCAAGGAATGGTGATATTATTGGGTTAAAACAGTCTTAAGCGTAATCACAGAAAATATTGGAAACACACTACAAAAATATAAACAGGTGGCCGCGGTAGTTCACTGGTAGAACACGCGAATCGGGAAGTGAAGATCCTGACAAACGCGGGTTTGATTTCGCTTCGGGACATCCTGCCTCGATTTCCCAACCCCATTCCGTCTGTGTTCACCCCCAATCGAATGGGGACATTGTGACACATAGAATGAAAATAGAAATAATATTACAAGAATATAAAGAGAAAACCTTCATTATACTAAGTAAGCATGGTGCTGATGACAATTTACATGTGGATTTCTGCCCTTATGTTTGACATGTTACTGATTTTGTTTATTTGGGTCATACAGTGCTATATTATTAAGTTTGTGACCTGGAAAAATAATATACTTCTCGGTCATTTGGCATGATTAGGAGGAATAATTGCCATTATGTTCTGTCTTATTTTTTTTGAGTGTGGTACTGGGACAGGTAAGAAAACCGCCCTCATCAATAAACCCGAAAAAAAAGCCAAGACAAAGGAAAAGAAAAAGGTTAACAACAAGGCAGAGATGAGGTAATAATACACATAGGAAATGAACTGGCTGAAAAAATAGTCAAAGTACTGTGGACCAAGTGATATGGCAGGATTAGGCCCAGAGGTGAAGATAGATCCGACTTTTGAAGAAAGATTGGTTATAAGAATTAGGAAAGGCAAAAGGAGGAAGAGAGTTCCAGAGTCTGGAGGTAGATGGGAAGAAGCACTCACTGCAATGACCAATCCGTGAGCTACGAATCTCCACACAGTACCCGTGAGACGAGGCCGCTTGGCGAGTGTTAGGCAGTCTCGACATTGGGAGAGGGATGAACCTCACTAACTCATCAGAGCAGCCATGGAAGTAGTAGCGATAGAAAAGAGAAAGGGATGATACCTTACGGTGAAAAAAAAAATCCAATTTAGAAGTTAGAGAAGGGTCATCAATGAGTCTGACTACCTTAGGTTCAACCCTATCAAGGAGATAAGTATAAGAAGGAGCACCCCAATGTGCGAGCAGTTTTCTAGGCAAGGATGAAAATGTCCTTTATAGATTTTAAGTAACTGTAGAGAGTTAAAGTATTGACGAAAACGAAACAGAACCCCGATTTTTTTGATGCGGATTTAGAAATTTGGATTATGTGATTCCACCAGGGCAAGTTAGAGGCTATCTGGACTCCTAATATGTTAATAGAATTAAGAGGGTATATTTTGTTAGTTTCGAAGACAACGGGGCTACCAGGAGGAGAAGAAGATAAAGAGATAGCCAGAAACTGTGTCTTGGAGGCATTAAATTTAACTAAATTTAGTGTTCTCTACTCTGATAATCTCTGCAATTCGGAGTTTAAAGTAGAAGAAAGAGTGATACGAGACTGATTACGAGTAGCAGATGAAGATTGTTAAGAAAAGGCAGAGGAAAAATGAAGGGTAGAGTCGTCGGCAAAGGCATGAAGAAGAGAGGAAGATGGGGACTGAAGAAGATCGTTGATGGAAAAAAGGAACAGAGTAGGTGAAAGAACAGAGCCCTATGGAACACCACCGGTGACAGGGAATGAATTAGGTGTTGCACCTCCAAGAACCACAGATATAAAACGGTCGGAAGAAAACTGGATATCAGAGAGCAGAAGGGTTAAAACCATATACTTGTGTTTTTGTTTGTATAGAAAAATTAACATAAAGGTAAAGTTTTACACTTCTTTTCGACCAGATTTGCTTTGAAAGTTAAGCGCAACACGTTAATTCCCGCATACAATGGTTTCTATTTGCAAAACTGCAAGACTATTTTATTAAAGAAAGAAAGTTAGGTGCCTGAATTTCGTATGTAGTTAACAGCTGCTGCAAGTTTTGCCCTTTTTCCTTTGCATTTGTTCCTGGAAAAGTTTTGAAAGAGTTTTGGGAATAGATTAGTTGGTTACAACTTGAAAGACAGAAGAAAATGACTTGTTCCAGAATGAATATCCTTGTGTCTGGATGGAAAAAGCAAGAAACATGATGGGGTGGGGGGTTGGTACGTATTTCGACAAAATAGCCTAAAATTAAGAAAAGGAAAGGGGACTGTGTTCAGACACGTAGTAATAAACTTATTATGGTTGTGTTTCAAAGCATATATATATATATATATATATATATATATATATATATATATATATATATATATATATATATATATATATATATATCGACATTATTTATGTAACAGTTCCTTTTAAGCTTACATTAGCATCACTTTGTTTTTATATACGCACTTATAACCAATTTATATATATATATATATATATATATATATATATATATATATATATATATATATATATATATATATATATATATATATATATATCGACATTATTTATGTAACAGTTCCTTTTAAGCTTACATTAGCATCACTTTGTTTTTATATACGCACTTATAACCAATTTATATATATATATATATATATATATATATATATATATATATATATATATATATATATATATATATATATATATATA
>JAXCGZ010013294.1:15000-22500 GCA_037179515.1 Halocaridina rubra | reverse complement strand
ATTATGTGTCTTAGGTTCGAGTCGGTCAGGGGTAAAGTGTGATTCATATATATATATATATATATATATATATATATATATATATATATATATATATATATATATATATATATATATATATATATATATATATATTTAATATGGAACTTAGTAGGTTGGCCATGATAACAGCAGCCCGTTTAAATACTGTGACTGAACGTATTACGGAGTTAACTAGGACTGGTCCAGAGAGCTCCGGGTTCAGTCTTCCTTCTGGATGGTTCTTTCCTTATGCCTACATCTACACTGATTATTCTGGCATATTCATTCCACATCTTTTGCTATCCCATTACATTTGACAAGTAACAACATTCCCAATATCTATTTCTCTTTGTCTCATTTTCCTTATATTTGCTATATTTATGGAAGGTCCACAGCTTATGGCCCCCAGTACCTGGCATAGAGATATGCCAAGAATCTTTGGAGATCTTGTGGACTCCACTACTGGCATGAGGGTAGACACGCCTTGTAGTAGTAAGGGTTCTACTCATAACCTTGCACCTCCTGATAGATCTGCTTCCTTCACTCTTCACTTTTCTAACATTCGTGACCTGAACTCTAATCTTTCGTTTGTGGAACAGAAATTGGGTACTTCCCTCCCAAACCTCCTCCTTCTCTCTGGAATCCAGCTGTCTTGTCCTGCTTCCACTGAACCATTTCAAATCCCTCACTATAACCTGTATTCTCGTTTTCATTCCAAAGGTGGGGTCTGTGCCTTCTGCAATGCTTACACTCCTATTGCAAGGCTCATGGACCTTGAAACTCCTGACTTTGATGTTGTCTGGCTGAAAATCTATCTCTTCACTACCACTATATTCCTTTTCTTCTGCTTTCTCTAGTACTCACGATCAGGAGCAAATTATCAAATATTCGACTCTAGTTCCCGATGGAAACGAACATGCAACCAACACTTTTGACCTATTTCTTACTTCTAACCCTTCAAACTACTCTTATTCTGTGCTTCCCCTCTTGGTAAATCTGATCACTGTGATCTCAATCTCTTCCATTTTTGCACCCCTCCATCAGTCCCTCCTACTCAGCTCCGCCTTTGGCACTTTGAGCGTAACTTCCTCTTTGACTTCCCTTGGGATGAGTACTGCTTTCGGTCTCGCAACCTTGATCAGGTAGCCCTAAAAGTTGCTGAGATCATAACCTCAGGAATATAGGCGCACATCCCCTCCAATATGAAAATTTTTTTCCGCCTAATTCTTGGTTTGACCGTGCTTGCTCTATGCCTATTCAGGCCATTGATCAGGCACACCACTCATACCAAGCCTCTCCTTCTGATTTAACTTACTTTGCTCTTATTGTAGCTAGGAATCGCTGTACTACTCAGATTCGAAGGTCTAAGGCTTCCTTTATAAGAAGGAAAGTTGATGACCTTAACTCCTCTCCCACTGACAAATGTTTCTGGTCCTTAGCCAAAAACCTCTCCAAAAACTTCTGTATCTCAAGTTTTCCCCCTCTCATTCGTTCTGATGGTTCTATAGCTTGCTCTCCCACTGACAAAGCCACTCTCTTTGGCTCTCATTTTCTGCCAACTCTTCCATTAACGATTCCAGTGAACCTGTCCCTCAGTCTTTACCCCTCTCTACCCCTATGCCCTCCCTTACACAAAGTTTATAAGGTTCTTCGCTCGCTAAAGATGAACAAGGCATCTGGATTCGATAGTATCCCTGCCATGTTCCTTAAGGAGTTTGCATATGAACCGGTTCCCGTGCTTTGCCATCTTTTTTGCTTCATTCTCTCAACCAGTATCTATCTTTCATATAGGAAGTATCCTCTGGTGCAACCTGTTCCTAAGGAGGGTGGCCGCTCTATTCCTTCAAACTACCGACCTATTGCCTTAACCTCTTCTATCATTAAAGTTTTCGAAACTTTGCTTAATACTCACTTTTTGAGATGTCTTGAATCTAACTCACTTGTCTCCGATCACCAGTACGGCTTCCGCAAGGCAAGATCCACTGGTGACCTCCTGTCTTATCTTACTCACGTATGGTCATCATCTCTGAGGAACTTTGGGGAATCCTTTGTCATCACCCTTGATATTTCTAAGGCTTTTGACGGATTCTGGCACAAGGCTCTGTTGGCCAAACTCCCTGCCTATGGCTTTACCCCTTCTTTCTGTTCTCTGATTTCCAGTTTTCTTTCTGAGCGTTTTATATCTGTGGCTGTTGACAATGCAACATTCCCTGTTACCAGTGGTGTTCCACAGGGGTCTGTTCTTTCATCTACTCTGTTCCTCCTATTCATCAATGATCTTCTTCAGTCACCATCTTCCTCTCTTTTTCATGCATTTGTCGATGATTCTACCCTTCATTTTTCCTCTAACTTTTCTTCACAATCTTCATCTGTTACTTGTAATCAGTCTCGTTTCACTCTTTCTTCTACTCTCAACTCAGATTTGCAGAGGGTGTCTAAGTAGGACACCCAAAATTTAGTTAATTTCAATGCCTCCAAGGCACAGTTTCTGGCTATCTCTTTATCTTCTCCTCCTCCTGATAGATCTATTGTCTTTGAAGCTAATGAAATGTACCCTCTTGATTCTATGAACATATTAGGAATCCATATAGCCTCTAACCTGTCTTGGATGAATCACATAATCCAATTATCTAAATCTGCATCCAAAAAATTTGGCATTCTGTTTTGTTTTTGTCATTACTTTAACTCTTTACAGTTACTTAAAATCTGTAAAGATATTTTCCGTCCCTGCTTAGAATACTGCTCGCACATCTGGGGTGTTTCTTATACTTATTTCCTTGATAGAGTTGAATATAAACCAGTCAGACTCTTAATGACCCTTCTCTTACTTCTAATCTGGATTCTCTTAATTTTCGCTGTAAGGTATCAT
This sequence comes from Halocaridina rubra, assembly GCA_037179515.1. Classification (NCBI taxonomy): domain Eukaryota; kingdom Metazoa; phylum Arthropoda; class Malacostraca; order Decapoda; family Atyidae; genus Halocaridina; species Halocaridina rubra. The sequence goes on along the minus strand of JAXCGZ010013294.1, from coordinate 19,610 downwards.
CCCTTTCTCTTTTCTATTGCTGCTACTTCTATGACTGCTCTGATGAGTTGGCGAGTTGCATCCCTCCCCCATTGCCGAGGCCACGTCACACTCGCCAAATGGCCTCATCTCGCATGTACTGTGAGGAGATTTGTAGCTCGCGGATTAGTCGATGCAGCGACTGCTTCTTCCCACCTGCCTCCAGATTCTGGAACTCTCTTCCTCCAATTGTCTTTCCTAATTCTCATAACCCACTTTCCTTCAAAAAGCAGATCTATCCTTATTTCAGGGCCTAATCCTCCATATCTCTAGGTCCTCAGTACTTTTACTATTCTTCCAGTCTGTCTAATTCCTTAGTGTATCATTATCTTATCTCTGCCTGGTCCGTGACCTTTTACTTTTCCTTCGTCTTAATGTTTTCTTCTTGGCCCGGCCTTTATTGATGAGGGCAGTTTACTTGCCTGTCCCGGTGTCACACTCATAAGAAAAATATGAAAACCTTCGACTGCTTTCGCTTGATCAAGCTCACTTTTCTCTTTGAAAGCCAAGAAAAGATGATGGCATGATCTAAAATGTTTATAAGGTTGTATTGGCTGTTTTGACAAGAATTTTACGTCGATCGACACTTTGGGCCAAGAGCTTTAGTGATATTGGAAGTTTAAGCCTCCTACCCTGGAAGATTATTGGCAATACTGGTTTCTAACTTTCAGCGGTTTTAGGATATTGACTAACCGTCTTAACTCACTCTCATATTACTGAATTTAGATTTCAGTCTGAGAGCACTGATGTTTAGTATATTTCTTACTTTATATATTATCGAATATTTGTTATTGGCATTATTATTCCTCCTTCAGATATTTATCGCCTACCGTTGCGATTCGAACTGGGGGCCTTTAGAAAGGGAGTCCTCATTATACTTCGGGTAGGGACAGAGGCCATAAAATAGTGATCTAAAACTGCTACTGATGTTTCAGAATTACATAAATAGGGTACCTTTATATCATTTACATCATAAGTTGGGCGCTCTTCTGACCCATTATGGTCTAAGGTTATTGTATAGGATATTAGAATGCACTAACTCAGTAAAACTATAATAAGTAGTAATCATCCTACTGTGGGGATTAAAATTTGGAACGTGTATATATATACACAGGAGTCCACAGCTTAGTGCGCTTAGCCACAGAGGCCATAAATCATAGCGAACTGAAACTTTGATTCAGAACTATATACAGTATAGGTCACAAATGCTATAACGAAAGGCGCAGACATTTCGAAACATCAGTTCAAGTTCCGGCTCATTATTGTTTATAATCTCCGTAGCTAAGCGCACTAAGCTATATCCTCTTCTATGCATTTTAGGTTCAAATCCCGACAGTAGGAGGCAAACATTCAGAAGAATTTGAATATGTGACTGCATTCTATTATTGTTATTATTATTGATTATTATTATTATTATTATTATTATTATTATTATTATTATTATTATTATTATTATTATTATTATTATTATTATTATTATTCTGTCGTTCAATCTAACACAAACACGATGAAACCCCTTTTGGCCTTATTTAGGAGCAACAATTCTGCTTTTAGATATTAAGAGAACTGTGTAATTATGCTTTGAATCATATGCAAAATAAGAAAGATGTAAAAGTATTCGAAAAGTGATTGATAGTTTTATCTTTTAGGATATCAATTCACATCTCATAGAAGATTGCAAATTCTCGAGAGGATCATAAACACGAGCACGGGTTAAACCTCAAGTGCCACTTGAGGTAATGTGGACTAAAGTGCCAAAGTTTTGGCACTGCCATGAATCACCAAGAGGATAAAAGACTGATATGATGACATAGCTCTCAACGGTATTGACATTTCTGGAATAAAGTGTTAACTTTTTGCACTGAATTGCGACTTATGGTGTACATTCGTTGCTGTGGAGTTTAAACACTCTGAGCATCTTTCATTTGGAATTTTTTTCTTTAAAGTTCAAGTTTTATTTTGTTTTTAGAGTGAGCTATTTTTTTTTATTTAAGCCTTTTGAATTTGCTTTTCTATTAACTGTTACTCTAAGTTAATGTTTGTTATATTAGGCTATTTTTTTTAAATATTTTTACAGCGAATTGCTACTTGATATCATTTAAACTGACCTATTCATGAATCATTTTGCTACTTTGAGTTTCTGTTGGATACTTAGGAGTTTAAAGGAACATCGTTCTTTTAAAGTTATTTTATTATTTTTGTTTTCTTACTGTTAAGTTTTATTTATATTAATGTTTTAAATGGTTAACAGTGAGTTTCTATTTTGCGTTAATGTTCGGTTCTTTGGAGATTTAGAGAGCAGATAATAATTTTGAGCATTATTCCCCTGAATTTCATTTACCTTCAGATATTTCTTAAGGGGGGTTTACACGGTCAAACGGTTCGTCGAACGCGGTTCGACAGACAAGTGCTTGAAGTGATGTTCGAACGTGTGAACGGGGTATTTGGTTGTCGAACACGTTCCGTGTTCGACAACCAAATACCCCGTTCACACGTTCGAACATCACTTCAAACACTTGTCTGTCGAACGCGAACGGGGTATTTGGTTGTCGAAAACGGAACCCCGTTTATACGTTCGAACATCACTTCAAACACTTGTCTGTCGAGCCTCGTTCCACGAACCGTTTGACCGTGTAAACCCCCCTTTACATTGAGTACGTTCTATTTATACATACATATCCCTTGGCTGTTTCCCCCTTAAATTGGGGGGTAGCCGACATCAAAAAAGGAAAACAGTTTGGGGAGAAGTTATTCTCCCCTCTACTCTATTTATAATATATATTTATTCTATAGAGACTGCCACATTGTTGCGCTGTTCGTTACTTGTCTGTGATTTACATTAATTTTTTGGGGGGGTCAGTTTAGCTCTGACCTAGCCCGTTGGCAATTAAATATGGCGTAGAGGTAACATCTGTTGAAATATATACAACCCCCCAAAAAAAATTTTAAGTGATACAATAACATGAATGTGAAAATTAAGGCCCGAGTTCTTAAACAGTGTAAACCTAGGATGCCATATTGTTAATTAGCTAGACACACAAATGGATTTCATAAACGCATCTGACGCAGTTCTTTCTACGGCTAGGATCCCCCATTCTAGCCATACACTGAACAGTGTCAGATGCGTTTATGAAATCCATTTGTGTGTCTAGCTAACTAACAATATGGTATCCTAGGTTTACACTGTTTAAGAAATCGGGCCTTAGATGTTCCTTAGTAAGACATAAATTTGCATCGCTTGTAGGTTGCAATGTGTCATAAATAATTTTTATTGATTTTCTGCTCCATTTTAGTAGATTCAAGGAAAAATATGGACTGTGTTATGTGAACATATGTGCTTGGCTTGTGCATATATGTGTTTGTGTTTGTGTATGTATGTGTGTGTGTATGCTTGTGAGTGCTTATGTGTTTTTGCGTACTTTAAGACCTCCCATACGTTGAAATTGTAGGTTACGGTATATTTCACAACTGTCTTATTTTATGTTATGTTTGGGGCTGATTTAGTCTCAAGAGTGAAATTCTCTTTTACCATTGCTGAAGAGAGCTATAAATGCCATGTTAGATACTTCTGGTCAGAATGGCCCAAAGTGGCCTCTTAATATATGACACTTCTTATCCTTCCTCTATTTGCGTTCCCATTTTCATATGGGGTCGCATCTCTTCACTAGTCGTCTCCACTGGTTCCGGTCCATCACTTGCTCCTCCCCCAGCTGTCTCTCTCTGAGATCCTCCTTCGGTCGATCCTTCCACCGTAGTTTAGGTCTTTCTCGTCGTAGTATATGGCAATGGTGCTCTAGTATTGACTCCCTAATGGATGGCTTGAAATGTTTCCCCCTTATGGTGTTACAAATGCTGTGTCAGATGTATGTACATGGTATTCTTTTCGTGTGTGTGTGTTTTTTTTAATTGATTGCTGCTGGATGTCACAGCATATAAAAAATGGTTAGTTTTATAATTTCATTTGAATCGGTCTTTTCTTTATATTAGACCTCTTGGGTTTTCTACTATAGTTCTCTCTCTCTCTCTCTCTCTCTCTCTCTCTCTCTCTCTCTCTCTCTCTCTCTCTCTCTCTCTCTCTCTCTCTCTCTCTCTCTCTCTCTCTCTCTCTCTCTCTCTCAGTCTATCTATCTATCTATCTATCTATCTATCTGTCTATCTATCTATCTATCTATCTATCTATCTATCTATCTATCTATCTATCTATCTATCTATCTATCTATCTATCTATCTATCTATCTATCTATCTATCTATCTATCTATCTATCTATCTATCTATCTATCTATATATATATATATATATATATATATATATATATATATATATATATATATATATATATATATGCTGCTCTGTTTATTATTTCTATGTTCTCTCGAAGAAGTAGGTTCTGGGTAAAGTCAGTCTTTCTTTATCTATCCGTCTTTATCTATATATCGCTCTATTCCTTGGACTCTTACCAGTTATATTACTCTTGGCTGTACTCCTTTTATCATATGCAACTTTTTTCTTTAGATGAAAATTTGGGTTCTTGACAAGATAAAAGACTGCATAAGATCACTATATATATATATATATATATATATATATATAT
>JAXCGZ010013294.1:5000-10000 GCA_037179515.1 Halocaridina rubra | reverse complement strand
AAGCTAGAAGAGTGAGGGGGGATATGGTGACAGTCTTTAAATTCCTTCATGGTTATGATAGAGTGGATAGGGATCGATATTTCGATATGGCTGGCTCTAGAACTAGAGGTCATAGTTTGAAGCTTCGAAAGAAAACTTTTTTGCAGGAAGTAAGGAAATACTTTTTCAGTGTAAGAGTAGTTGATAATTGGAATTGGCTAAGCGAGGCGGTAGTTAATGCTATCTCAATCCATAGTTTTAAGGACAGGTATGATAAGTATGACTAAGTCTAAAATGGAACCGATCAGGAGACGGGAAGATACGAGCTTTGGGCTCTTTCTCGTAAACACAATTAGGTAATCACAATTAGGTAATCACACACACACACACACACACACACACACACACACACACACACACACACACATACACACACACACACATATATATAATATATATATATATATATATATATATATATATATATATATATATATATATATATATATATATATAGAGAGAGAGAGAGAGAGAGAGAGAGAGAGAGAGAGAGAGAGAGAGAGAGAGAAGACATTTGCTGGTAGAAGATATATGCTGCATTCATCAAGACATGATTACTCTATATTTTATTCACTGAATAATAAATATAGAAGAAAATGGATAAAAGTGAAAGAGAAAAAAAAGTGTGAGGAAGAAGAGAAGATAAATGAATTGGGAGACTTCCATTGACAGTTAGGTGTTGAAAGTTGTCATTGTAGTTCTCTGGGGCCAGGAAATAGACCTGTGTTTACCTTTGTCTGCGTCATGCGTCCTGACAGTCTTCCGATAACGTAGTTTATTGTCTTTTTTCCCTACTATTGGGATTCCCTTATTTTATTTTTTCATTGTTATTGAGTTTTTATCTATTTTCTTTTGTAAAAGGTCGTCATGATACAGCTACCTCTCTACAGGCAGTAAATGATCTCTAACGAGTCATATTTTGTAGCCATTATCATCATCGTTATGATATCACGAAGTAATTTCTTACAAAGGAGAAGTCACGTGACTTAGCACTGCACTATTAATGACGTCGTAGCGCAATTAGGCTAAGGTGCCGCCAAATTTATTGTTGTTAAGGATGTGAAGTTAGCTAAACTGTGAGGGTGAAATTAGTCTTTATGATTCCTAAGGCGTTGACGTTTTTTGTTGCTATTAATCTCCATTCAAACGGGGGGTGAACAGAGATTGGTTGAAGCTGGGGAATGATGGATGGATGCCCTTTCTAACACCCAACAGGAGGATGGAACACGGTTGTGTCATTTGGCTTCCTCCTACAACTGAAAATAAATATGTGAATATCCCAGATTTTAAAATATTTCGCAATGACCATGGCCGAGGGGGTGGGGTCTGTATGTATGTTAGAAATTATCTTTGTGCATCAGAAATAACCACAGTTCTAGAAAAAACTGAAGAGCTCGAAGATATATGGATCACTGTCCAGTATCAGAAACTTCCATCTTTCATTGTAGGGTGTGTTTACTGTCACCCACAAGCACCTTCCAGTTCATTTAGTCATCTGCTAGAAACATTCAGAAATATCTGTGTGCACCATAAACCCATTTTCATACTTCGTGACTTTAATGATGACTTGTTCTCATCAGATAACAAAATTAAAAGGGTGATCAACACTGTGAAGTTAATACAAATAGTGACAAAACCGACCCACGTAACCCCTAATCCTAGGACTCCAATAGGTGTGATAATAGCAAATGAAGTGGAAAGTATACCCTACTGGGACATAGTTCCCTGCCCAATTGCAGATCACGAGCTGAACATTGCTATGCTAAACATAAACAAGCCCAAAAGGAAGCCTCTCCAAGACATTCCGGTGTCAAAAAAATTACTCCCCTGATATCTTTTGTGAAGCATTAATCAACAACAGAACTGTACTTAATAGTATAATAAACACAGATAATGTCAATTTGCAGGTTGAGATTCTAACAAAAGTCTTCTGTGCATGCTTAGATAGTTGTGCACCCATTGTAACAAGAAAAATAACCCACCCCTCAGCCCCCTGGCTAACTTATGACATCAAAGAGGCAATGCAAATCAGAAATCAAATACAAAAAGAGCTAGAAATGAATAGATATGATATGACTCTCTGTGAACGTTATAAAGTAGAAAAGAAATGTGTCAGATCTCTCATCGATATAAGTAAAAAGACTTTTACAAAAAAATAACTTAATGACACTAGACATGATACATCGGCAACATGGAAAATGATCAGAGGCATGCTACCAAATGGAAAGACTACCTCAGAAAGTAATGAAAATATTACTGAGTTGAAAGACAAAGCGGAAACTTTAATAACTATTTTGCTAACGTAGGCAAAAATACATATGAGAAAACACAAGAAAACATCAACTCAGTGAACATGAGTAATTACTTAAATGTTAATTCTTCCAATGTAAACACAAGAGAGTACTTCAAGATAAATCCTGTCGATTGTGCTAGCCTAATTCTTACCATAAAGAGCCTAAGAAACTCTGGCTCTTATGGTCCAGATGGTATACCATTTAAATTCAACAAAGATGCTTTACCCATGATTGTATATTATATTCTAGCTATTATGAACACTTCCATTGTTACTAAAAGGTTTCCTGACTCTTGGAAAAAATCACATGTAATATCTCTGCATGATAAGGGGGACAAGAAAAGATGTGACAAAGTATCGTCCCATTTCCCTGCTACCCATTTTCTCTAAAATATTAGAAAAAATTGTTGCATGCCAACTTATGTCATATTTAGAGTCAAATAGACTATTAGCTATTAACCAACAGGGTTTCAGACCGAAACTCTCGATGGAAACTGCACTGCTCAAAGTTACGAATAGTATCTATAATAATAAAAATATGAAAAAAATTTCTCTGCTTGTATTATTAGACTTATCAAAAGCCCTCGACAGTAAAAACCATGAAATTCTTCTAATTAAATGTACTAACCTAAATATTGACCCGAGCTGGTTTAGAGAGTATCTATCTAATCGCAAGCAGTCTATCCTTCTTAACCGCATTATCTCTATGCCAAAAAAATGTATCAATTGGTGTTCCACAGGGATCAGCACTTGGTCCTGTCCTCTTCTCCATTTACGTAAATGATCTATCTTCTTTCATTTCTGACTGTCTAGTTGTACAATATGCAGATGACACTCAGCTACTCCTTAGTGGTGATATAAATAATCTCCCAGAGCTAACCTTAAGAGCAGAAAACACTCTGTCAAAAATTAAAACCTATTTTCAAGAAATTGGGCTGTTAATTAAGGAAAGTAAAACACAATGCATGTTTATTGGCTCAAAGTTCCATATAGCACAAATTCCAGAAAACACAACAATTAATTTTTGCGGCAATATCATTACACCTAGGAAAATAGTAAAAAATCTAGGAATTCACTTTGATAACTATTGATATATAGAGTGTGGTCATAAAAAGGTAAGTACAAATCACAAATGAAACAATAAATGTATAAAATTTTTGTTGCTCCTTTATGTGTCACTATTGATTCTCATTGTGGAGGTGGACACAGACTGATGAGAGATTTTGAATTAAGGCTGGATGCCCCTTCTTAACTCCCCTTGGTGGGTTTGATCGCAGATTTATCCCCTCCCGAGTTAGATGGTCTAACCACTGCGCTACCGTGATCCCCATATCTAGGAATATATAAACAAGTCAGTTCATAAATCCACAAACACGTGTGTGTGTATATATATATATATATATATATATATATATATATATATATATATATATATATATATATATATATATATATATATATATATATATATATATATATATATATATATATATATATATATATATATATATATATATATATATAGCCTTATAAGTCATGTTGCGCTTTTGTACAAGTAAATAAATAGATATGGCTGAAGCTTTGAAATACATTCAACGCACTTATTACAGCACTTATATTTTCCTACAGGTGCGATATGTTACCATAGTAACATCCCATAATGATACTATTTATATGTTCCTTTCGGTTTGCTTGTATATTGTGCGTAGTGAAAGTTCGAGAGTTAAAGCTGGGAAGAGTTTGATAGTACAAGAAGTTATGCTCTAGTTTTGCAGATAACAAATTTCTTTTTAATGGTTTTTGTTGAATGGTTGCAGCCATGGGAGTTCATCGTCCTTTAAATATCCACAAGAATACACTTATGCATTGGCTTGTGTGGGTAAGTTTTTGAAACAGTTTGTAAGGTGTGGATATTATGTGTTGAATCGCGCAAAGTTGCTCGGCCTAATCTGATGATATTGTTCGTAACGTTATCTTCATTTGTCATAAGATTGTCACGTGCTTGTCCATTTACACGTACTGTATATTCATAGTTATTTATAACCCTCGGATGGTCACTCTGTGTCGTTTAATGATATGATCGCTCGAAGACATTATGCCATAGGTAATTTTATTTATAATATTCAAAGAGATATTCATACTGTTATATACTAAAAGCGTAGGTGATTTGTAACAACAAAGGATGATTTTGATCTAATACTTAAAGAAACTAATATTTTTTCAATTTATAAATTTTTCTGTGTATGTGTGTATTTTCATATATTCATTTTATGGCGCGCTATACTACATAGCCGTCTAATGTACATAATGGTAACATCAACAACATTTGCTGTAGGTGATTTTATTGGGTATTATGCACATACATACATACACATACCTGACCTCATAAGGGGGGTGCTCGAGCCAAGTAACACTCATTCACCACGATCCACACATACCTCAACCATTCCTCGTAGCTCCTTGGGGATAAAGGGTTGCCACATTTCCCCCTCCTTCCACCCTGCTTGAGTCACCCACAAGGTAGGCGGGCAAGGATACTCTACAATGAGGCCCGACAGCAGCAGCTGGTTTACCCCCACCGCTTTATCACGTGGCAACTCCCCTCACACCCGTCTATCACAGTTCGCTGAGCCAGCAGGTGCGAAAAATCCCTTTGGCCGTGTCACCT
>JAXCGZ010013293.1:152500-157115 GCA_037179515.1 Halocaridina rubra | reverse complement strand
GAAGGGGTTATTTAATGTACTGGGAATCGGTATCTTTACTTGATCCGACCTGTTTAAGACGTGACCGGTAATAAAGTCACAGGGGAAAAAAATTACAATTCTGGGTGGGAAAAAGTCTAAAGTTAGGTTAGATTAGACTTTTCCTGTGACTTAATTCTGTGACTTTCGCACCTGGATACAGGGGTATCTTGATAAACAAGACTTTTCATACTTGTTTTCAAAAAGTCAAAAAATTCACATCTTTTGTTACGGATAAGCCTATTACCAAGTAGTAGGTTGGCCCATGGCATCAACTGCCCATTGCGATACTACAACTGAAGGGTTTTGTAGACTTAAATAGGTCTGTCCAGGACAGTTCGATGTTAAGTCTTCTTTCAGTTCCAGTTCTCTGCCTACATCAACACCGAATATTCTTGGATATTCGTTACACTTGTCTTATTATCCATTCACATCTGACAAGTCACAATTTTCCTCAACTTATTTCTCTTTACGTTTTCTTCGTGTCCAGGCCTGATGAGGGTAGATTTATTTCTATTTTTTTTTTTTTGCCCAGTCCTGGTGTCACAATCATAAGAAAAGGTAAATAAAAGACCAGGGGAGGGGGTAGTGTTTAGCTTCTCCTGTTATGTGATATGAATGATCTAAGGCAGGTTTAATTTTTTTCTCATAAATTTGACAGTGGGAAGGGCAAACAAAATGGTCCTCATCGTGCCTGGGCACCAAGAAATGCAAATTAACTTATAGACCTCTTTTGAGTGATTATAACTAGAGATACGCTTTATTTCGAATATTTTATTGCTAGGCCTGTTTAACATTTTTTTTTAAACCTTTATGCAATTATTGTGAAGCACAAAAATAGACAAAATTATGTTGCTGATATTTGTTACCAGCCTTGGATTAATTCTGCTTAATTCGCTGTAAGAATTACGTAAATCGTTTATTATTCAAATATGTTCTTCTTGGGCAGTTAAAATATTTTTATTGTTCTTATGGAATTATGAAATATTCATAATTGTTTTGCAATTATAAAAATCGAATAGAAATGAAAAAAAAAGTCATTTCAGAGGTTCATATTTTGTTCCCCTTGTTGGGGGGGGGTAGGCAAAGTGAACATTTTATCTTAGAGCCTTTTAAAACTTTGCTTTTCAAACTTTCCTCCCCCCCACCCCATTTTCCTAGCTGAGCTCACCATCAACAAGAGAGAAAGAAGAAGAAGAAGAAGAAGAAATGAAGTATAGCATATTATAAAGATATAATAGAGAATACTTCTAAAATTCAATGTGAATGACATTTGTTACGCCAGGCTGGCATGGCAACGGTAGGGAAAGTTGCCAGTTATAAACTGTTATTTAGGAATTTTTTTGGTCGTTTTTCTAGGTATTATTATTATTATTATTATTATTATTATTATTATTATTATTATTATTATTATTATTATTATTATTACCCTTGTCATGAGCAAACTATATATTATAGATCCAGTACCCTATACTGGATAATTATTATTCCAAAAACCCATTAAAAATCATTAGGAATGAATTGGAACCTGACTTTTATCAGCTTTTATGTTAGGATAGATTGAATTTGAGCTTAACCACTAGCAACACTGACCACCTGAAGATTTCAAACCTCAACTTTTCCCAAACTGAAGAATTATGACCTACAAAAAAATTCAGTTCTTCATGAGATCCAATCATTACCCATAAAATATTCTTTTGTCATTAATTCTGATGCCACTGATTGTTTGTGTATGCATATATATATGGACGTGTATTTGGTAATGCTTGCTTACATAAGCACAAAAGGTTTAGTATGGGAAGCAGCTCTGGAGGAAGCAATTTCTCATAAAAAAATAAAATAAGGGCGAACATTTCTTATTACCATTTCTTTTAAATATACCAACATTCAGAGTGTTGTAAACAGTTTGTATTGTGATTATGAACTAGTTTTGGGTGGTTTTTCATCAGTAAATTACCCGAAAACGAATATGATACAAGTTCAAAATCATGCTTAGAGGTACGCGTAGCCCAGGGGTACGCACGGGGGTCTCTCAGGGGGTGATCCCTTCTCCACGGGTTCGCTAGGGGGTACGGCCCAATACGCCCTTCAGGCCGTGCCGCCGTGTGACTAATCATAAGCTGACTTGTACGAGTATTAAACAGGAATAGAGACACGAGCAGAGCTGCTGTAAGGTATGCGCCACTCGTCAGTCGGGAACTCAGTATAAGTGTTGATGGTTGGGTTAGGTTGGTCTCTTTGTGGTTTACTTTTTTACTGAAACATTACATAGGCCAGTGGGAAATGTTCTGTCGATTTCAGTAACACTGCCATCGCAAAATGTGTTACATTACTAAACTGAAACTGATGTGTCCCAGACTCATTACAATAGTTTAATGTCATAGAACACTTCTGGTTTTTGTATGTGCGAAGTGGTGTTACTATAGTGGCGATGCATGGCGTAAAATGGCCTTGTATAGTGTGTCCTGACGTGTTTCAATGTGATGAAAGCTGTGATGTGGCTAGGTTTGTGATGTGTGGTGCGGTGTGGAATATTGTGTGACCTGGTGTGGTGGAATGATGTGTTTTTTATATCTTAATTTCTTGTTTGAAGTTAGCTAAAGGAAATAAAATACTGTAATTATTCTTGTCTGTATTGCTCATTTATGTTCGTCTGTTTGTATGTGAAAGTGAACTATGTGAGCATTATTATACTGAATACGGAAGCCGAGTTTCGATATGCTTTAGCTAAAACTGCTCCTCGGCTGACTAGGCTAGTTGTGGATAAACAGCTCCAACCAACTCATTAATTTTCTTTGCAGCAGATGTAAAGATAACTATAATGTTTTTTATTCAACTCTTTCCTTAGCCATGAAATTTATACAGCACAGCCAAGGTTAATAATTTGTGATTTTTTCTTTAATTTTTAATGGAAAGGTTTGTGTTTACTATATTACTGGTTATGGCAGGACGGTTATGTAGATAATTCACTTTAGTATATACAAATATACACAAAGAAAACCCGAAAGGGTACGTGGGGAGAAAAAGGTTGAAAACCCTAGTATAGATATTAAAAGCACACTATGGAATGTGTATATTGTATAGCATATTCCCCATACAAAGGAACTCGGCTGTATTCAAGTATAGACAGGGATGCATATTCCTCACCATTAGACCTTTTGTCAACAAAGGCATAATAGAATAAAAATAAATAGAAATAATTTAGATAATTTAAATCTATGTACGTTGACTTCCTACATCATTCTCCTGTAAAACGTCAGAGTCAATGGGGTGAGTCTGGGATTGTTATTTAAGACGAAAACGGAAAGGTGTAAAAAAGACACCTTTTGAAGCAGAGACGATTTTCCATATTTAAAAACTAAGACTAAGCATATGTGTGGATTATCAAATGATATTGCAAACTTATAAATAAAGAAAAAATAGGTACATGACTTAAGTCCATTTGCGAAAAGGAAAAGAATGCTTTTAAAGGCAAACTCATCGTGATTTCCTACTTTTGGATATGCTTAAAGAGAAACAGACTATTAAAGGGCTGATATATATATATATATATATATATATATATATATATATATATATATATATATATATATATATATATATATATATATATATATATATATATATATATATATATATATATACAACCATTCCACTTGCAAGAAAGCATTGAAGAGGTTAAAATGGGGGGTTAGGATTATATACTTACACTGTTACCTCCAGCATTTGGTTCAGTTAATGTCACCCCCTGTTAGGATATAATATGACTCTTCATAAAATTTTTTTTTTTATTTGTAATAGTATTAGGACCTCTGAAATTATAACCAATGTTTTAGAAAAATAAAAGTATATGATAGAATACTTGTATTTCGTATTCATGACCTTGATTCCACCACCAAATCGCAATATCGATTTGACGGTTGCTCCCCTCCCCCCCCTCATTTTTCTCAAGGTGAGTGTTCCTTACTCTCCCATTTGCTGTAAGGCACAAGTGAACACTGTATTACAATCCTTTAGTTAGGAGTTGATATGAATACATAATACCCTCCCCCCACCTCCTAACCATTCTTTCCCCCCCCCTTCACTATCAAAAAGTTTGTTGGCGACTTCTCGAGCTGTAAAGAAATTCTCTCTCTCTCTCTCTCTCTCTCTCTCTCTCTCTCTCTCTCTCTCTCTCTCTCTCTCTCTCTCTCTCTCTCTCTCTCTCTCTCTCTCATTGGCGTCCCTGGGGAATGGGGCACTATCGGTATCAGTTGAGAGGTTACGTCAAAATGTCTATAAAGTTTTGTTGTAGTGTTTTGTAGAATTTAATGTTATTTACTTTAATAAAGCACCTGTCGTAAGTTATGATTTTTTTTCGTAGATAAACTCAGCTGATGAGTATGAATATAATACTCTACCTAAAACTATAAAGGTGTCATAAATGTTCTACCTACGCTTTTCTTTTAAAATCGAATTTTCACTAACCGCGTGAAACTCCGCCCGTTGCGATACTACAGCTGAAGGTTTTTTGAACTTGAATAGGTCTGTCCAGGACAGTTCGATGTTAAGTCTTCCTTCAGTTACGGTTCTTTTTCTATGCCTACAGCTACACTGA
>JAXCGZ010013293.1:67500-147500 GCA_037179515.1 Halocaridina rubra | reverse complement strand
ATTGGATATAGAGGTAAATCACAGAGTGAAGGAAGCAAGTAAATGTCTAGATGGCTTGAAGAGTGTAATGAAAAATAGATATTTGGGTATGAATGCAAAGAGAATGATACATGACTATGTGATTGTGCCAACAGCATTGTATGGAGCAGAGACTTGGAATGGAAGAGAGGATGAAAAGAACAAGTTCAATGTAATGAAGATAAGATGTTTGAGAGGTATAATTGGTGTATCTAGAATAGATAGAGTAAGAAATGAGGATGTCAGGCAGAGAGCGGGTGCTGGAATGAAGCTGTTGGATATGTTAGATCAGATGGTATTGAGTTGGTTTGGACACATTGAAATGATGAATAATGAATGAATAGTGAAGATACTTTGGAATGCAGAAGTGATTGGAGTTCAGTCAAGAGGGAGACCTAGAAAGAAGGATGGATGGCGTGAAAAGAGCACTGAATGCACATGGAATGGCAGTGGAACAGGGAAGAATGTGTATAAGAGATAGGAATGCGTCAAGGAAGATTTTGCGTAGATGATGCGGGCCAAAGGGATTTCTCACACCTGCTAGCTCAGTGAACTGTGATGGATGGGTGTGAGGGGATTTGCATAGTGATGAAGCGGTGGAGGTAAATCAGCTGCGGCTGTCGGGTCTCACTGTAGAATATCCTTGCACGCCTACCTTGTAGATGACCCAAGCAGAGTGGAAGGGGGGGAGATGTGGCAACCCTTTATCCCCAAGGAGCTGAGATAAGCGGTTGAGGTATGTGTGGGTGATGGTGAATGTGCATGTCTTGGTTCGGCCACCCCCCTTACTTGGGGAAATGACGCATGTGTATATGTATGTATGTATGTATGTATTATTATTATTATTATTATTATTATTATTATTGTTATTATTATTATTATTATTATTATTATTATTATTACTATTATTATTATTATTATTATTATTATTATTATTATTATTATCATTATTATTATTATTATTATTATGATAGTTATTATTATTATTATAATTATTATTATTATTATTATTATTATTATTATTATTATTATTATTATTATTATTATTATTATTGTTATAATTTCATCATCATTATTATTATTATTATTATTATTATTTATTATTATTATTATTATTATTATTATTATTATTATTATTATTATTATTATTATTATTATTATTATTATTATCATTATTATTATTATTATTATTATTATTATTATTATTATTATTATTATTATTATTTTTATTATTATTATTATTACTATTACTATTATTATTATTATTATTATTATTATTATTATTATTATTATTATTATTATTATTATTATTATTATTGAGGTAGGAGTGGGATTACATCAAGGGCCAGCACTTAGTCCATTCATCTTCAAGGTGGTGATCGATGTAATGACCAAAGATGTGAGAGAAGCAGTGCCATGGTGCATATTATATGCTGATGACATTGTATTGTGTGCAGAGAGGAGGGAGGATTTGGAGAAGTTGGAGGGATGGAGAGAAGCACTTGATGAGAGAGGAATGAGGATAAGCATGTCAACTATATGTGTGCCAACATTGCTGAGGATGGTGGACATAGCATAAGAATGGATGGGGAAGAAATTGAGAGAGTACAGAAGTTCAAGTACTTGGGGTCCATAGTAGAGGCTAGTGGAAGCATGGATCAAGAAGTGAGACATCGCATTCAGGCAGGATGGAATAACTGGAAGTCTGCATCTGGTGTTCTCTGTGACAAGAAGGTACCACTGAGATTGAAGGGAAAGTTTCATAGGACCGTTGTTAGACCAGCTATGTTATATGGAACAGAAACAGCAAATATGAGGAAGATAGAGGGGAAGGGGATGGATGTAACGGAGATGGGAATGTTGAGGTGGATGTCTGGAGTAACAGGGAAGGATAGAATTAGGAATGAGTATATAAGGGGATCGACAAAGGTAGTTGAATTATCAAAGAAAATACAGGAGGGAAGGCTTAGATGGTATGGACACCTGTTACGATGGGACAAACATCAGGTTGGAAGACAGACGATGGAGATGGAATTTCGGTGTAGAAGGAGGAGAGGAAGACCAAGAAAAAGATGGCGTGATTGTATAGGGGAAGACTTGCAATGGAAGGGTATTGATGAAAATGAAGCAAAGAACAGAAATAGATGGAGACGACTCATTCCAACGGTGACCCCATATAAAAATGGGTTAAAGCAGAGAAGAAGAAGAAGAAGAATATATATATATATATATATATATATATATATATATATATATATATATATATATATATATATATATATATATATATATATATATATATATATATACACACACAAAATGACTGCAAACTTTCATGCAAATAAGGTGACCGAGTATATGCACACGCATTCACCAGAAGATAGATAGTGCACCTCGATGTCACCTCTTAGCTCCTTGGGGATATCGAGCTTCCGCAATTTCCACATAACCCCGCTTAGGGTCACCAACAGAGTAAGTGGGGAAGAATCTTCTCCCAAGGGGCATTACAAAAGATTCTTGCAAAACAGACTTGCACTGGATTTTGAATAATAATAATCCTCTCTTTAAGTTTGTATCATTTCACCTATCCTTATATATATATATATATATATATATATATATATATATATATATATATATATATATATATATATATATATATATATATATATATATATATATGAATTATGTGCGTACGTACATACATAAATTCATACATACATATATACATTCTTAAATACATACATGCATGTGAAGAGAGTCAGAGACGAGAATAACTGTAGAGAACTTCAGGAAGACCTAAATAGTCTGCATGAATGGTCAGTAAAGTGGCTAATAAAATTCAGTACTTTTAAATGCAAGGTAGAGAGAATAGGTACAAGTGCGAGAAGGCCCAAGTTTAAATACTCAATAGCAAGAGCAGAAGTTCAAGAGACAGAGAAAGAGAGAGAGACCTAAGAGTATACATACTGGCAGATCTGTCTCCGAAAATGCATACAAATGGTATAATGAGCGCAGCATATGCTTTCTATTAGCTATTAACCAACATGGCTTCAGACTGAAACTCTCGACGGAAACTGCACTGCTCAAAGTTACGAATAGTATCTATAGTAATATAGATATGAAAAAGATCTCTCTGCTTGTATTATTAGACTTATCAAAAGCCTTCGACAATATAAAACATGAAATTCTTACAAGTACATGCACTAATCTAAATATTGATCCGAGCTGGTTTAGAGAGTATCTATCTAATAGCAAACAGTCTATCTGACTTAACAACATTATCTAGGTAAAAAAATGTATCATTTGGTGTTCCACGGGGGTCAGTACTGGTCATATCCTCTTCTCCATTTACGTAAATGATCTATCTTCTTTCATTTCTGACTGTCTAGTCGTAGAGTTTGCAGATGACACTCAACTACTTCTTAGTGGTGATATTAATAATCCCCCAGAGCTAATCTTAAGAGCAGAAAACATTGTCAAAAATTAAAACCTATTTTCAAGAAATTGGGCTGTTAATTAACGAAAATAAAACACATTGCATGTTTATTGGTTCAAGGTTCCACATAGCACAATTTCCAGAAAACACAACAATTAATTTTTGCGGCAATATCATTACACCTAGCAAAACAGTCAAAAACCTTGGAATTCACTTTGATATCTACATGTTGCTTGATTCCCATATAGATAAAGTATGCAAAAAGGTTACAGGAACATTAATGTACTTATCACGTATAAAAGACAATTTTGAGACTACCACTGTTGTTGAATCTCTAGTCCTAAGTCACATTAATTGCTGCACAACAGTTTGGGGAGCTACCACTAAGACTCAGATAAACAGAATACAGAAGTTTATTAATTTTGCAGCTCTAGTTGCCCTGGGAGGAATTAGAAAATATGACCACATCACACCAGCTCTCTATAAACATGGGTGGCTGTGGGCAGAAAACAAGGTCTCATGTGCTATTTATGCTTTTGTATACAAAGTTTTGGACCATCATTATTCTAGCTGGCTCTTTTATTTTAAAACAGTCATGAATATGAGGGGAACCAACACAAGACAGAGCAGTGAGCTCTTTATTCAGAGAACAAACAGAGAAGCAGGTTCTAAGATGATCACTATTAAAGGGCCAACACTCTGGAACAATATTTCAGACCATTTAAAAAATGCATCCTCCTTCGCAGCTTTCAAAGGCAAACAATATAGTTTTCTTTTGGGACAAATAGTTGCTGCTAAACACATAAGCTAAACTAAATGATTTAATGCGTTTTCCCTTAACACTGACCTCTCTATATGTAAACTGATATCGACTTCTCTGTTCTCTAAGTTAAGAACTAATTAGTCTCATTGTAAGGAAAACCAATATGGTTATGATGGCGATAATAACGAAACTGTATCTACTGTTATTATTACTACTTTATTATTAACATTATTGTTAACATTTTTATTACAGCATTATTATTTTTTTAGGAAAGCTGCATTTAATTTAATTGTATGTATTACCCGCTTATTTATTAGCTCAATTACATGTCTACTTATAAGTTACTTTTAATTATAGAAGAATAACCATTCTAAAAAAAATGGAAATAAATGTTTGTTTGTTTGTTCTTAGCAAATGTAAAAGTAGCCTTCAGGCAGATGGACAAGGAAATGTTCGGCAATATTTATGTAACCTATGTCAAGCCAAAGCTTGAATATGTAGCCCCCTTTTGGAATCCACACTTTATAAAGCACGTAGTTAAGCTGGAAAACGTTCAAAAACATGCAACGAAACTGGTGCCAGAAATATGCAATCTCAGTCATAGGGAGAGGCTGAGGGAATTAGACTTACCATTACTCGAAGCTAGAAGAATGAGGGAGGTATAGTTACAGTTTTTAAATTCCTTCATGGTTATGACAGAATGGATAGGGATCGATATTTTGATATGGTTGGCACTAGAACTTGATGTCATAGTTTGAAGCTTCGTAAGAAAACTTCTTTGCATGATGTAAGGAAGTACTTTTTTAGTGTAAGAGTAATTAGTGACTGTATTGGCTAAGCGAAGAGGTAGTTAATGTTTACTCAATCCCTAGTTTTAAGGACAAGTATGATAACTATCACTAAGTTCGAAAATGGAACCAAGCATGAGACAGGGAGTTGCGAGCATTGGGATCATTCCCGTAAGCACAATTAGGTAATTACACACCGCACACATATACAGATATACAGTATATATATATATATATATATATATATATATATATATATATATATATATATATATATATATATATATATATATATATATATATATATATATATATAGATAGTCACCGTGGCTCAAGCGGTAGCGTCCGCGATTCTGAGGCTTCAGGTCGAGGGTTCGCGCCCCGTCACGGTCTGAGATTAGCAAGGGTATGCTCTCAGGGTGACGACTACATCTGCCAATACAAGCCCTTCGCAAGAAGGCAACCGTCCTAGCCCTTGGTAGAAAAGGGAGTCCGTGACGTAAATCCGGAACAGACAATAAATAAATATATATATATATATATATATATATATATATATATATATATATATATATATATATATATATATATATATATATATATATATATATATATATATATATATATATATATATATATATATATTAATCACCTCTTTTTTTCTCTCTCATCCTTTCTCTCTTTATCTCTCTCTCTCTTTGTTTTTCTATCTATCTATCTATATATCTATTTTTATATATGCATATATAGAGAGATAGAGAGATTAATAGATCGATAGATAGATAGGGAAAGAGAGTTTTTAATGCTAAATTCATGAATACATTTGAGTAAGAATATGGAAAACAAATTCACAAAAGAATAAAATCGTTCTTAAATTAATTTGCAATAAAAACGCACAGACTTCTACGTATTTGGGGGTCATTGGGAGTATTCTGGGATGATGTCTTATTGGGGTGGATCCCCCCCCCCCGATGATTAACATGGGTTGTAGGGTGATGGTATGATGCTCCTTTATATCGGGGCTGCAAGGGGGCAAAGTCTTGGATCTGGATTCCAGATTCCAGATTCTGGAATAGCTGAGCTTCAAACGACCAATTAATAGATCATTAGGTGACAATTCACAGGTGTGGCATGTGAACTTTCCTTTGGGTATAAATGCATTCGCGAATCGGGGGGGGGGTGTAAAGTCGAAAATCAGTATTAACTAAATACATGCGAAATGATTCAGAGGATTCTGAAAGATATCTAAACATCTATAAAGAATATCTTATTCTATATTGGTTATCATACTCGTTTTTAATGCTTTCGTATAGATTTCTTTAACGTTTTTCTGCATACACGAGGAAGGTAAATATAGGTCAATCTGGAATGAAATCGCCCTATGGTTCTCTCTGATAGACTTGACTTTGGGTCAAGCCACTGTAAAAAGGGGGAAGGGAGCTCGAAAACAAATATCAACTGACAATAAATGAAACGTTTTTAAGGTCTCTTCAGTAAGTGCAACTGATAGATAAAGAGTTTCATATTCTAGAAGTATATGAGAAAGTTTTCATCGGTAGTGTTCAAGATCTATTTAGAGCTTGAAGACAAATACTGCATTTCCAAGAGAATTTTCTTACCGTGTCCCTGGAATGATCTGCCATCTGCAGGTTACTTAGAACTAATGACGCTAAGACAGAGGCCTGCATTGTGCTTCCCTCTGTCGAATGTTATAAGAACTAACAAGTCTTACGTCAGATGGTCAGGTGACAATCTTTTAAGTGGCCAAAGAACTTTTAATGTGACGCTGCTCAGGAGGGTGTCCGGGAAAAAATCAACCAAATCATCCAAAACCAATGGAGGAAGCCGAAAGACTTGCAGACACCTTTTCCAGCTGCTCAGCAACCCAACAACTTCCACCAAGCACAATTAGGATCCAAAATGACCTAAGGCTACAAAGATGGGACACCATAAATCATGCCTGCGATCAAGAAGATGAGACAGACGCACCATTCACCGCTCAAGAACTCAGAAACACCAAACATAGAGGGAAAGACAGCCCCTGGTGCAGAAGGCATCACCTACACAATGATCAACAACATGGGCACTGCAGGTGAAGCTGCCTACCTCCATCTGACAAACAGCACTTACTTATTAAGGGTGTGGCCAAAAATCTGGAGTCAACATGATATTCAGCCTATCCCAAAACCCAAAGACCCAACGAATCCACGACCCATATCACTACTAAGCTGTTTAGAAAAAACAGCAGAAAAAATGTTGCTCAAAAGATTAAAATTCAAAATAGGCCCCTTACACCCTCACTTGTATGCCTACAGAGATGATGTAGGCACCACACAGTGCATTATGGATGTCCTCAGCTGCATAAACAACAAGGCCGCAGTTGTAGTCTTCTTAGACCTTGAGAAGGCTTTTGAACTGGCTAATCCAGCAGCCATCCTGAGCTCCCTAGCAAAAAAGGGAGTTAAGGGACATCTACTAAGTTGGGTCTCAAACCATGTCAGAAACAGAGAGGCTAGAGTAAAATTCCAAAGGCATCTATCAACTTACAAGAAATTAGAAAATGGTACCCCACAAGGAGGCATCCTCAGTCCACTGCTTTTCAATGTACTGATGGAGAACTTCTTTCAACTTCAACTACCCCAAGGAGTAGACATCTTCATCTATGCTGACTATGTAGTCTTCATCAGCAGAGGAGGCAATAGATTAGCCAGTGCTCAAAAAGCAGTAGACCTATTCCATCAGAAAAGCAAGGAGCTGGGACTCAAGATCAATGAAAACAAAACAAAAGCTATGGCCGTAAAAACTCCAGTACCACTAGCCCCGATCACCCTAGCCAATGGAAACATAGAGTGGGTGGATACATTCATGTATCTAGGAGTTTACATAGACAGGCATCTCACCTTCAAACCTCAGATCACATATCTCAGAGAAAGAGCTCACAGCAGCCTAACCCCTATGAGATATATGACATCTCTCCAAGAAGGAGCAGGTATTCAGGTCCTAAAGAAATTTTTCACAGCCACTATTAGATCCCTGATTACCTACAGCATCCCAGCCCTAGCCAACCTCAGTGCACAACAAATCTCCACTATTGAAGTGATCCAGAACAACGCCATGCGTTACATGCTGGGGGCTCCTATGTGGACCAGGATATGCAACCTACAAATGGAAACAAATCTACCTCCTCTATATAGCTGGATAAACGTTTCCAACACCAACTCCATAACAAAGGCTCTGCTATCCGAAAGGAAATCCCACACGCAAAAAAGGCTGAAAGAGGCCCTAAACAAACATCCTGACATCCCTATCCCAAACAGCTATGCCGGCCAGCTTCTGAAAAGTATTCACAAATGCAACATGGCATTTGAACTGGCAAGAATAAACTTAGACAAGCCCTGCACCAACTACAAGCCGCTAGTCCCATGGAGAGCACACCCTGCAAAATTCAACACCACTAGTCTTCTAGACAGTAAGACAGTCTGTTCAAAGATACAACTGCACGAAGCAGCTCTAGCTGCTATCGTTGAAACCAACCAAGCAGAAGGCGTCTCCTACTACACAGATGGACCTGTCAATGCTGGTATCCCTGCAACTGGAGCGGCAGTCTACTCGGAAAGTTTTGCAACTTCCTGGAGACTTTCAGACTCCTGCTCCACTCTGCAAACTGAGTTATTTGCCATCAAAATGGCTCTGCACAACTCAATTGAAAAAAGACAAGGACATGTTACCATACACACTGACTCACTCTCCTCTGTCCAAACACTACAGCAGCAGAAATTCAAAGAAAACATCAACCTAATCAGCTCGGTCCAAACACTACTAGTGCAACATCAAGAACAAAGAAGACCGGTAACCATCAACTGGATACCCAGCCATATCAACATCCCTGGAAATGAAAAGCCAGATCAACTTGCCAAGGATGCTGTCTTATGCCACAGCATACAGCACTCTATACAACCCAGTCTACAACAATACAAATCAAAAACCAAGCAGGCACTACAGAGAACAAAGCAGGAAAGCCACAACTACTGGGTCAACAAAGGCTCCTACTCTGCCACGTGGTACAAGGAAGCAACAAAGCTTGAGCCCTCACCGGTATCCAAGCACATCCCAAGGAGTCTGGCTGTCACAATAGCTAGAATCAGGCTAGGCTACAAATGCTTCTGGGAAATCATTGAGAACCCCAGAAAAGAGTGAGCACACTGTGACAAGACAACGGATAAGGCCCTGCTGCATTATCTATTAGAATGTCCAAAGACAAACAGCTTAAGGAATTGATTAAACATGGAACCACAATACCCCAATGCGACAGTTCATGCAGCCAAAATTGTTAAGGAGCTACTTGACAACATGGACACACATCTCACCACCTTGGAAACTTTCGAACCACCAAGGTGATAAAACAATCCAAGAGGTATAACCTCTAACCTACGGGCCGTTCTTTGGACAAGGGCCCGTGCCAACACAAGGTTGGCTTTAACCTCAAACAACAACAACAACAAATGTGACGTTTTTATTTCTATTCTTTACATATATTCTCATTCTTAAAATAAGTTGTAAAAGTCGTGTGTGCAACATCCCTCGTTATTATTTGAATGAATCAATGCACACACAAAATATAGATTATTTAGAGTTTTTAATTCTGCAGTCAACCATTTTTGGTCCAAAGGGCATAAGCCTCTTGACACTTTGTCAGTAATGTCTACTTTAAGGACTTGGTTTATTAGATATGTTTACTCCCTCTCAATTTCCGTGGTGTACCGATTTTATTCTAAGCACCTGATCAACCTCATTACTTTAATTTGATGATCATTTCTTAATATATCTACTTCCTCTGCATGTGCCTTTTAGTGACATTTAATTCCATTTTCGGTTCGTCCAAGACGGTTGTGCTTACCTAATTGTGTTTACGGGAAAGAGCCCAAAGCTCATATCTTCTCGTCTCCTGATCGGTTCAATTTTATACTTAGTGATACTTATCATACCTGTCCTTAAAACTATGGATTGAGATAGCATTAACTACCTCCTCGCTTAGCCAATTCCAATTATCAACTACTCTTACACTGAAAAAGTATTTCCTTACATCCTGCAAAGAAGTTTTCTTACGAAACTTCAAACTATGACATCTAGTTCTAGAGCTAGCCATATCAAAATATCGATCTCTATCCACTCTATCATAACCATGAAGGAATTTAAAGACTGTCACCATATCCCCCCTCAATCTTCTAGCTTCGAGTGATGGTAAGTCTAATTCCCTCAGCCTCTCATCATAACTGAGATTGCGCATTTCTGGCACCAGCTTCGTGCCATATCTTTGACTTTTTCAAGATTAGCTATGTGCTTTTTCAAGTGTGGATTCCAAAAGGAGGCTGCATATTCGAGTTTTGGCCTCACATAGGTTACATAAATATTTCTGAACATTTCCTTGTCCATGTGCCTGAAGGCTACCCTTACATTTGATAAGAATGCATATGCTGCCCTTACTATGCCATTTATATGCATTTCTGGAGACAAATCTGCCAGTATGTTTACTCCTAGATCTCTCTCATTATCTGTCTCTTGAAGTTGTACTCCAGCCACCGAGTAGTCAAGCTTGGGCCTTCTTGCACTTGTACCCATTCTCATTTTACCTTACATTTTGAAGCATTGAATTTCATTAGCCACTTTTCTGACCACTCATGCAGACTATTTAGATCCTCCTGAAGTTCTCTACCATTGTTCTCGTTTTTTACTTTCTTCACAATCTTTGCATCATCTGCAAACATATTCATGGATGAATTTACAGACTCTGGTAGGTCATTCACATATACAAGGAACAAAAGTGGCCCTAAAACTGAACCCTGTGGAACTCCACTACTAACTCTTCTCCATTCAGACACTGAGTGTCTTACTCTAACCCTCTGTTCCCTTCCTTCTAAGTAAGTTTTTATCCATTCCAAGACATTTCCACCTATTCTAGCCATTGCTTGCAGCTTCCTAATAAGTCTCCCATGTGGAACGGTGTCAAACACTTTCTGGAAGTCTAGGAATATGCAATCTGCCCAACCCTCTCTTTCCTGTAAGATTCGGCTTACCTCATCATAAAATTCTAATAAGTTTGTTACTGTTGATCTACCTTCTCTGAAGCCATGTTGCCTCACTGACGAAAAGTTGAAGGATTCCAAGTGAAGAGAGATGTTTCCTTAGTAGTTTCTCCATAACTTTGCAAACTATGATGGTCAAGGAAACTGGTCTATTGTTTAGAGCTTTATCCCTCCTTCCCTTTTTGAAGATAGGCATCACATTTGCTTGTTTCCAGCATCTTGGAATCTCCCCTGACTCCTGTGACTTATTCAGTATGATACTTAGTGCCACTGATATTGAGATTGCACATTTTTTAAGTACATGAGGGGATATGTCATCAGGACCTGTAGCTTTATGAACATCTAAATCCATCAGCGCTTTGCATACCTCTGTGGCTGTAAGGTTGATGTTCTCTAATACCGGCCCTTGAGCTTCTATCTCTGCAATCTGAGGGGGTGGGGTATTTTCTACTGTAAATACTGACTGAAACTCCTTGTTCAATTCTTTGCAGATCTCTTCATCCGTCTCAGTGATGCTTCCATCCGCTCTCTTTAGCCTTAAAACCTGTTCTTTTACCTTCAGGTTTCCTCTGATATAGCTGTGAAAAAGCTTGGGATTTTCTTTAGCCTTCCTGGTGATGTCCCTCTCATAGTCTCTCTCTGCCTCTCTCCTTTTACTTAGGTAATCATTTCTTGCTCCTTTGTAGGTTTGCCAGACATTTATGTTTTTTCTCCTGCTATACCTCTTTCAGCATTTGTCTCTCCACTCCTTAGCTCTTTTACACTCGTTATCGAACCATTTCTCTCTGGCATGAATTACACCTACTTTGGTGACAGGTATGCAGCAATATACTATCTTCCCATATTTCTCACAAAAGATGTCATACATTTCTTGTACAGATTTGTTGTAAAATAAGGTTCTCCAGTCAATAACTGCAAAAAGCTCATTCATATTGATGTAATCTCCTTTCGGATAGTTCCTCCTCATGTCCTCAGTGCCTCTACTCTCAGGAAGAATATCTTCAATGATATACTCCATCAACAACACACAGTGGTCACTCTTTCCAATTGGTGGTTCATACTCCATTTTTTCAATATCCAGCACATTATCTGTGAATACTAGATCAAGTAGTGATGGCTCATCCCCACCCCTGGCCCTTGTTGGTTCCATTACATGTTGGTGTAGGAAATTCCCTTGTATGCAATCTAGGAATCTTGCCCCGAATGAGTCCTCACCACTGTGTGGGTCAAGATTTATCCAGTCTATCTCTTTATGATTAAAATCTCCCATAACCAAAATCCTACATTTTCTCTCTCGTGCCATGTTAACAACTGAGGTTATGACTTCAATAGTACGTATATGACTTTCCTCATAAACTTCTAGCCTATTTTAGGGTCCTCGGTGGGTTATATGCAACAGTTACTATTATGCTCTCTGACCCAGTATTTATGCGAGCAACAAGAAATTCCTTGAACTCACTTTCTATAGCCAAGTTTATTTCTTCAACTTGAATCCTTTCACTTATGAGCAGTGCTATCCCTCCACCAGTCCTCTAAGATCTCTCAACCCCTAATATTCTGAAGCCCTTAGGAAAAACTGTGACACTGTTTATGTCCTCACTCAACTTAGTCTCTGTAATTGCTACTATATCTGCCTTACTGTTGTGAATCCTATCTTTTAATTTTACTGCCTTACCAGCTAAGCCATCAGCATTTGTGTATAACAATCTTAATGAGGCCCCATCCCCTGATCTTTTGTCATTATCTTCTTTATCTCCCCTTTGTCCTGAAGAACTCTGAAATGAATATTTTTCTTCTCTTCTTCATTCCTTTCCTCATTTAACCTTCTTGCCTCTTGCAATAAGTTTTTGATCTTTCCCATCTCTTCCTGTGTTCTCTATCTATCTATCTACCTTGGCTGTTTCCCCCTTTAATTGGGGGGTAGCCGACATCAAGAAAGGAAAACAAATAAAGGGATTACTTTGCTCTATGGGCAATGACGACGGAACGAGCGACCGTTCAGATGGCACTGCTGGAGTGCCACAGCCAATACTCCCGGCTCTTCCACAACCTGTGTCGCTTCACAACTGCCAACTCCTCCTACTGCCCCTACCACAGGGCTACCTCTGTAAGATGCAGCCCCGTGGTAACAGCAGATGCCCATCAGAGCTGCGTCACAATCGCTCGCCACTCATTCCTATTCCTAGCACGCTCGCTTCCTTCCCTCACATCCATCCTCCTATCATTCAGGGCTCTCCTTACTGCATCCATCCACCCAAACCTAGGCCTCCCTCTAGCATTTATCCCATCAACTCTCGCATTCATCACCTTTTTCAGCAGCCTTTCATCATCCATCCTTTCCACATGGCCAAACCATCTCAGAACATTCATATCTACTCTGGCTGCAATTTCTCTCCTCACACCCGTTCTTGCTCTCACCACTTCATTCCTAACCCTATCCAATCGAGATACACCAATCATACTCCTCAGGCATTTCATCTCAAACACATTTAGTTTCCGTCTCTCACTTACTTTCACACCCCATAACTCTGATCCATACATCACAGTTGGCACAACCACTTTCTCATACAAAACTTTCTTAACATTCATTTCCAACCCTCTATTCTTCATCACTCCTTTCAATGCACCCAACACTTTACATCCTTCATTCACTCTGTGACACACATCTGCTTCCACTCCACCATTTGCAGCTATAACCGAGCCTAAATACTTAAACTGATTAACCTCCTCAAGTGTCTCTCCATTCAGCATAACATTCAATCCAGCGCCATCCTCATTTCTTGTACACCTCATAACCTTACTCTTTCCCACATTCACTCGCAACTTCCTTCTCTCACACACCATTCCAAATTCTGACACTAACTGACACAGCTTTTCCTCTGAATCTGCCACCACCACAGTATCATCTGCAAACAGCAACTGATTCAGCTCCCACTCGTTATCATCCCCATCTACCATTCTCAAACCTCGACCGCGCACTCGCTCATTCACCTCTCTTACAACTCCATCAATATACAAATTGAACAGCCATGGTGACATCACACATCCCTGTCTCAGTCCCACACTCACTGGAAACCACTCACTCACTTCATTCCCTACCCTAACACAAGCTCTACTGCCCTCATTCAAAATCTTCACTGCATGCAACAATTTACCAGTAATTCCATATTATCTCAAAACATTCCACATAGCCTCTCTATCAACTCTATCATATGCTTTCTCCAGTTCCAAAAATGCAAAATACACATCCTTACCCTTTGCTAAATATTTCTGTATCGTCTAATCAACACTTCTTTGAATTCTTGAAGGGCTTTTAGACTTTTTTTTCTCAACAATATTTCCCTACGTGTTTCCCCTCTCTCAAAGGTTGCTTTTGTTGGTCTCGGCTTTCCTTCTCTCAAATATTTGCCTAGTTGGTGTATGTTTACAATATCCTCAGGTCCACAAACTACTCCAAGCTTTCTTATCAGGTCTACAACCCTAGCTTTATTTTCTTCAAGTCTCCCCTGCCATGTTTGCTCCTGGGATTCACTTATGCCTGAGATTACCACTGTCTTCTCTTTATCAAGTGCCTGTTTCATGAGTGGGTTTGCCCTTTCCATCACAACGTCTTGCATTTTTTTCAATTAGTGTCTCATTATAGTCAACTGTTTGTATGTTTTCCAGTGCCACCACCTTTACAGCCTCTTTTACTGCCACATTCCCCTTTAGTGCATCAGCAAATGAAGTTTTCATGGCATCATTTTCCATATTCAGCTCCTGGAACTCTTTTCTAAACTGTTCAATGTTTTCCTTAATCTGGACATTCCAAGCAGCAATCTCGTCTCTCTCAGAAGAGAGCAGTGAACTAACATCTAATGCATTTAGGTTATTATTCAGCTTTTTGTTTTTATCTTCTTGCTTAGAAATTCTAGTTACTAGTTCACTCTTTTCCCCTTCCAGTTTCTTTATTCGCGTTTCTAGTTCCTTTCTCTCCTGCCCTTGTGCTTTATTTGCTTCCTACAAAAGTCTTATTTCCTCTCTGAGTGTTTCATTCTCTTTCATTTCTCTATCCATATTCCGAATTTTACCGTGTGTGTGTGTGTGTGTGTGTGTGTGTGTGTGTGTGTGTGTGTGTGTGTGTGTGTGTGTGTGTGTGTGCGTGTGTGTGTGTACATGTGTGTGTGTGTGTGTGTGTGTGTGTGTGTGTGTGTGTGTGTGTGTGTGTGTGTGTGTGTGTGTGTGTGTGTGCGTATTTGGCTGGAAGTCGCTTACTTTTTCCAGCTGGGCATTTTGCTTGGCTTACTAATAATGATAATAATAATAATAATAATAATAATAATAATAATAATAATAATAATAATAATAATAATAATAATAATAATAATAATAATAATAATAATAGTGATGATGATGATGATGATAATGATAATAATTTTAATAGCAATGATAATAATAACAATAATAATAATAATAATAATAATAATAATAATAATAATAATAATAATAATAATAATAATAATAATAATAATGATAATAATAATAATAATAATAATAATAATAATAATAATAATAATAATAATAATAATAATAATAATAATAATAATAATAATAATAATAATAATAATAATAATAATAATAATAATAATAATAACAATAATAATGACAGCAATAATAAGGAGAGAGAGAGAAGCACGGAGGAGGAGAGGGAGAAAAGGAGAGTTATTTTATTCATAGTAAATAAAAAAGAAAATGCAAATTTAGAGTAACTTACCGAATACATCGAGAACCTTCATGAAAAGGATGATTGACCATGCAAGACGATTCATGGCTGATGGATGGGGAATTTCGGAAGCTGGAGAATGGCGATCACCTTTTCACAAGAATAGGAAATTATATTTTTTTTATGTGTGGCAATCATTTATTACTTCACCATTTTCAGTTCATTTTTCGTCTTTTGAATATAAAGATATTTTTCAGAAGAGGTCTGTTGCTACAAAGTTTTATTTTTCCCCATATCATTCAATCGAAAAAAAATCATCTTTTTTTAAATCATTCTACTCTCTCTCTCTCTCTCTCTCCAGTTATTTTTGCTACTGAAATTTGTCATTAGTCTTTCTTGCATAAGTTTCCAGTTCTTCACTCATGGTACTGCAAAATATATAAAAAAAAATCATTACATCATAATTTTTTCTAACTCTAACTTACAGATATGATGAATCCATGGTTTCTGTAATTAATATATGCTAAACATTATATATATATATATATATATATATATATATATATATATATATATATATATATATATATATATATATATATATATATATATATATATATATATATATATATATATATATATATATATATATATATATATATATATATATATATATATATATATATATATATATATATATATATATATATATATATATATATGTGAATAATATTTTACCCCGACCGGGACTCAAACCTAGGACTTATAATTAATAAGTCAAGGCGCTACCAACTACACACCACAAAAGGTTAAAAGGAATCCAACCTTATAGCTTATATCTGCTTTACTTAGGAATGAACGCATTCTATCTGAATGCCACTATGTTCATATTACAGATTCCCCAACCTCACTCGTGGCATCATTTTCGCATTTAATTCAATTCCCAATCTCATTCGGGCTATACAATAACCAATTAAGCACATTACATATGTGAAAACATGAATAATTTTTTACCCCGACCGGGACTCGAACCTAGGACTTATAATTACTAAGCCAAGGCACTACCAACTACACCCGGTCGGGGTAAAAAATGATTCATGTTTTCACATATGTAATGTGCTTAATTGGTTAATATATATATATATATATATATATATATATATATATATATATATATATATATATATATATATATATATATATATATATATATATATATATATATATATATATATATATATATATATATATATATATATATATATATATATATATATATATATATATATATATATATATATATATATATATATATATATATATATATATATATATATATATATATATATATACATGCATACATATACACATGGCCTGATTCCCCTTTGCAAGGGGGTGGACGAGCCATAAAACGCGCATTTACCACGATCCACACATACCTCAGTCACGCCTCTTAGCTCCTTGGAGATAAAGTGTTGCCAAGTTCCCCCCCCACCCCGCTTGGGTCATCCACAAGGTAGGTATGGTAGGATATTCTACAATGAGGCCAGACAGCTGCAGCTGGTT
Source organism: Halocaridina rubra (assembly GCA_037179515.1). Taxonomy (NCBI): domain Eukaryota; kingdom Metazoa; phylum Arthropoda; class Malacostraca; order Decapoda; family Atyidae; genus Halocaridina; species Halocaridina rubra. The sequence continues at coordinate 130,141 of JAXCGZ010013293.1, read as the reverse complement.
TACCCTCACCGCTTCATCACATGGCAGCTCCCCTCACACCCGTACATCACAGTTCACTTAGAAAGCAAGTGCGAGAAACACCTGGCCATCGTCGTTTATACACATCTTCCTCCACTCACTCCTATCATTTGCACACACTCTTCCGTACTTCACTGACATTCCACATGCATTGAATGACCTCTTCACGCCATCCATCCTTCTCATTCTAAGTCTCCCTCTTAACCTAACTCCAATCCCTACTGCACTCCACATTCTCGTCACAATTCATTGATAACTCAACCTTTCCATGTGTCCAAACCAACTAAAAATTCTATGTTTTAACTTATTTAACAGCTTCTTTTCAACACCCTTTCTCTGCCTGACATCCTCATTTCTTACTCAATCTATTCTAGGTACACCAATCATACTTCTCAAACACCTCAGCTCCATTACATTCAAATTGTTCCTCACATCCTCTCTTGCATTCTAAGTCTCTGCTCCATACAATGCTGTCGGTACAATCACACCTTCATATATCCTTCTCTTTGCATTCATTCCCAATTATCTATTCTTCAATACACTTTTCAACCCATCTAAACATTTACATGCTTCTCTCACTCAGTGATTTACCTCTACATCCACTTGTCCACTAATTGATACATGCGACCCCAAATACTTAAAACATTCAACTTCTTCAAGCAACTCCCCATTCACTCCTACATTCCATCTGCCAACATTAACACTCCTTGTGTATATCATGACTTTACTTTTACCAATATTCACTCGCAACTTCCTTCTTTCACATACCCTAACATACTCAATCACCTAATGATTCAATTCATTCTCAGTATCAGCCACCTCTACAGAATCAATGGCAAATAGCAACTGATTCAATTTCCCCAACCTTCCATCCCCACCCACTAGTTCCAAGCCTCTGTCTAATACTCTTGCATTTACTTCCTTTACCACTTCATCAACATACACATTAAATAACCATGGCGACATTACACAACCTTGATGCAACCCATACCATTCCCAACTCTCATACATGCTCTTTTATTAATTTAAAAACTTTTCACTGCATTCAACAAACTTTCATTTATTCCATACAGTTGCAATATCCTCCACAACCCCTTTCTATCTACTCTGCCATACTCTTTCTATGAGTCCATAAAAGCCCAAAATGTGTCCCTTCCTTTTTCCAAGAACTTCTCACACGCCTGTTTTACCACAAACACCTTATCCACACATACTCTTCCTCTCCTGAACCCACACTGTTCTTCATCAATCAATTTCTCAGTACCTCTCCTATTTCTCTGGATTAATACTATTCCATATACATTACCATCTACACTCAAGCTAATTCCTCCAAAACTACTACTCTCATATTTATCTCCTTTCTTTTTGTACAATGGAACTACAAATGCACTCCGACATTTAAAGTGGGAGTCTCCATTTCCTGAAACATACATTCAACAACCTAACAATCTATCCTACTAATGTCTCCCCACCTTTTGACAAGCATTCAACGAGACACTCATCTATTCTTGTTGCTTTACCTGCTTTCATTGCCCTTAATGCCAAATGTACCACCTCTTTTATTATTTATCTAGCTTTCTCATCACCTAATATAGGCATTCAACATTCGTCTCCCACAGCCACTTTCTCTGTCTTTCTAACATCTTCCTCATTTAGCAAGTACTTGAAATATTCATCCCATCTCTCTCACCTTTATTTCATCTACCAGCAATTGCCCACCTGCTCCATTCACCTTCTCCACCCTTAAAGACTCACCTTTCCTCACACTTTTTACTTCTTTCCAAAACATCTATTTATTCCTTTCATAATTTTCAGACAAGCATCTACTCCCCCTTACATCCACGTCTCTCTCTGCCTCCCTCACCATGCACTTTGCTAATCTCCTCTTTGCACAGTACCTTTCATACGCCTCTGCATTACCTACCTGCAACCATACCTCAAATGCCTGCTTCTTTTCAGCCACTACTTCACTCACCTGGTCATTCTAGCATCCATTACCTTTCCTTTTACTTCCATAAGTTAGTCTCCTTTCGCACACTGCTTCGGTACACTTTATAATTTCCTCCTTGAAAAAGCCTCATTCTTCTTCCACTCCCTCCGTTTTTGTCTTTCACTACATTCCACACGTTCCTCAGACTAACATTATACTCACAGTCTTTCTCTTACTTATACAATTTATTCACTTTTACCACATCTCTTCCTCTCTTGTTTCTCCTCTTTCTCCAATTTTCTTCTATTCTCACTATACTTTCCATTAAATAATGATCATATATTCACCACTAGCTCCTCTCAGTACATTCACATCCAATACTCTTGCATATCACCCTCCTGTCCACCATAACATAATGTATTAATGCTCTGTCAACTACTCTTCCATTATCAACTCTGACCCATGTATTCTTGTACACATCCTTCTTTATAAATACAGTATTAACAATCAACATCTCTCTCTCTCAGTACACATTTCTATCATTTTCTCTCCAATCTCATCCCTACCAGGTACTCCACACTTCCCAATTACACCATCCACTAGCTCTTTCCCTATGCTACCATTCAAGACTCCCATCAACACCACATTCACATTCATTCCTAAGTCTTTCACACACTCGTTCAATTTCATCCAAACTTTTTCATTCTTCCTCACTTCTCTCACTGCCAGGCCCAAATGTGCTCACAAACGCCTAAACCTCGCATCCCAGCCTCATTTTACCCACTATTATTCAAGAAGATACTTCCTTCCATTAAACGACACATTTATATCTTCACTTACTAACAGAGCCACTCCCTCTCTTTCTCTCCCTCTTTCAACTTACGACACCCTACCTACCAAACTCCCAAATCTCACCTCACCATTTCCTTTTATCTTGGTTTCATTCATTGTAAGTACATCTATCTTTCTCTGCACAATATATATATATATATATATATATATATATATATATATATATATATATATATATATATATATATATATATATATATATATATATATATATATATATATATATATATATATATATGTATATATATATATATATATATATATATATATATATATATATATATATATATATATATATATATTTTTTTTTTTTTTTTTTTTTTTTTTTACACCGGGAGAGGCAAAAACTGATCTCATCAATAAAAGCCCGGGCACAAGAAAACACCAAGATGAATGAAGAGAAAAAGGTTAAGGACAAGGCAGAGATAAGGTAATGTTACAAAGGATAACGACCAACAGAAACAAATAGTCAAAGTACAGAAGTGCTAGAGATATGGATGATTAGGCCCTGAGATGACGATAGATCCGCTTTTTGAATAAAGATAGATCATAAGAATTACGAAAGACAGAAGGAGTAAGAGAAATCTAGAGTCTGGAGGTAGAAGGGAAGAAGCAGTCGCTGCACCGACCAATCTTCGAGCTACAAATCTCCACACATATAGTAGTATATATATATATATATATATATATATATATATATATATATATATATATATATATATATATATATATATATATAATATATATATATATATATATATATATATATATATATATATATATATATATATATATATATATATATATATATATATATATATAGATATATATATATATATATAGATATATATATATATATATATATATATATATATATATATATATATATATATATATATATATATATATATATATATATATATATATATATATATATATATATATATATATATATATATATATATATATATATATATATATATATATATATATATATATATATATATATATATATATATATATATATATATATATATATATATATATATATATATATATATATGTATGTTATATATATATATATATATATATATATATATATATATATATATATATATATATATATATCAAATAAGCACATTACATATGTGAAAACAAGAATCATTTTTTACCCCGACCGGGACTCGAACCTAGGACTTATAATTACTAATTCAAGGCGCTACCAACTACACACCATAGAAGGTTAAAAGGAATCCAACCTTATAGCTTATATCTGCCATACTTAGGAATGAACGCATTCTATCTGAATGCCACTATGTTCATATTACAGATTCCCCAACCTCACTCGTAGCTTCATTTTAGCATTTAATTCAATTCCCAATCTCATTTGGGCCATACAATAATCAAATAAGCACATTACATATGTGAAAACATGAATCCTTTTTTACCCAGACCGGGACTCGAACCTAGGACTTATAATTACTTGAGTTAGTAATTATAAGTCCTAGGTTCGAGTCCCTGTTGGGGTAAAAAATGATTCATGTTTTCACATATGTAATTTGCTTATTTGATTATTGTATGGCCCGAATGAGATTGGAAATTGAATTAAATGCTAAAATGAAGCCACGAGTGAGGTTGGGGAATCTGTAATATGAACATAGTGGCATTCAGATAGAATGCATTCATTCCTAAGTATAGCAGATATAAGCTATAAGGTTGGATTCCTTTTAACCTTCTGTGGTGTGTAGTTGGTAGCGCCTTGACTTAGTAATTATAAGTCCTAGGTTCGAGTCCTGGTCGGGGTAAAAAATGATTCATTTTTTCACATATGTAATGTGCTTATTTGATTATTGTATGGGCCGAATGAGATTGGGAATATAATCAAATACTAAAATGAAGCCACGAGTGAGGTTGGGGAATCTGCAATATGAACATAGTGGCATTCAGATAGAATGCGTTCATTCCTAAGTATGGCAGATATAAGCTATAAGGTTGGATTCCTTTTAACCTTCTGTGGTGTGTAGTTGGTAGCGCCTTGACTTAGTAATTATAAGTCCTAGGTTCGAGTCCTGGTCGGGGTAAAAAATGATTCATTTTTTCACATATGTAATGTGCTTATTTGATTATTGTATGGGCCGAATGAGATTGGGAATATAATTAAATACTAAAATGAAGCCACGAGTGAGGTTGGGGAATCTGCAATATGAACATAGTGGCATTCAGATAGAATGCGTTCATTCCTAAGTATGGCAGATATAAGCTATAAGGTTGGATTCCTTTTAACCTTCTGTGGTGTGTAGTTGGTAGCGCCTTGACTTAGTAATTATAAGTCCTAGGTTCGAGTCCTGGTCGGGGTAAAAAATGATTAATTTTTTCACATATGTAATGTGCTTATTTGATTATTGTATGGGCCGAATGAGATTGGGAATTTAATTAAATACCAAAATGAAGCTACGAGTAAGGTTGGGGAATCTGCAATATGAACATAGTGGCATTCAGATAGAATGCGTTCATTCCTAAGTATGGCAGATATAAGCTATAAGGTTGGATTCCTTTTAACCTTCTGTGGTGTGTAGTTGGTAGCGCCTTGGCTTAGTAATTATAAGTCCTAGGTTCGAGTCCTGGTCGGGGTAAAAAATTATTCATTTTTTCACATATGTAATGTGCTTATTTGATTATTGTATGGGCCGAATGAGATTGGGAATATAATTAAATACTAAAATGAAGCCACGAGTGAGGTTGGGGAATCTGCAATATGAACATAGTGGCATTCAGATAATATGCGTTCATTCCTAAGTATAGCAGATATAAGCTATAAGGTTGGATTCCTTTTAACCTTCTGTTGTGTGTAGTTGGTAGTGCCTTGACGTAGTAATTATAAGTCCTAGGTTTGAGTCCCGGTCGGGTTAAAACAAAATTATTCATATATATATATATATATATATATATATATATATATATATATATATATATATATATATATATATATATATATATATATATATATATATATATATATATATGTATATATATATATATATATATATATATATATATATATATATATATATATATATATATATATATATATATATATATATATATATATATATATATATATATATATATATATATATATATATATATATATATATATATATATATATATATATATATATATATATATATATATATATATATATATATATATATATATATATATATATATATATATATATATATATATATATATATATATATATATATATATATATATATATATATATATATATATATATATATATATATATATATATATATATATATATATATATATATATATATATATATATATATATATATATATATATATATATATATATATATATATATATATATATATATATATATATATATATATATATATATATATATATATATATATATATATATATATATATATATATATATATATATATATATATATATATATATATATATATATATATATATATAAATATATATATATATATATATATATATATATATATATATATATATATATATATATATATATATATATATATATATATATATATATATATATATATATATATATATATATATATATATATATATATATATATATATATATATATATATATATATATATATATATATATATATATATATATATATATATAATTCCCACTGTGGCTTTCTCTACCTATTTATCTATCTATCTCTCCATACATATACCTATCAATCTATCTTTGCATCCATCATTCATTCATTCAACCATCATCTATCCCTCAATCTATATCTGCATTCAACCATCCGTCCATTCATTCATCCAGCCACCTTCGTGTTCCCTTGTGTGTCGTAAAAGTCGACTACATGGGGCGGAACGAAGAACTTGGAATCCTCTCCTCTGTATTTTCTCTTTCAAAAGAGTCACACTAATTTGCACTGATTCAACTACTCCCATTATAATGGGAAGGTGCTCATGCATATTTATCTATCTATCTATCTATCTATCTATCTATCTATATATCTATCTATCTATCTATCTATCTATCTATCTATCTATCTATTTATCTATCTATCTATCTATCTATCTATCTATCTATCTATCACATCTATCTATCTATCTATCTCATCTATCTATCTATCTATCTATTTATCTATCTATCTATCCATCTTTCTCTCTGTATAACAATATATCAATCAATCTATCTATACAATATTCCGATCTCTCTATATGCCTCACTCTATTTCTCTATATACCTATACAAATATGTATCAATGTAGTTTATATGCATTTGTATAACTATCTGCCGAAAAACCTACTTATCGTTTTATCCATACACAATTGTTTGCGTCTATCAGCCAATTTCTCTGTCTTTCTGTGTCTCTCTGTCTGTCTGTCTGTCTGTCTCTCTCTCTCTCTCTCTCTCTCTCTCTCTCTCTCTCTCTCTCTCTCTCTCTCTATATATATATATATATATATATATATATATATATATATATATATATATATATATATATATATATATATATATATATATATATATATATATATATCTCTATATAAAATATATATATATATATATATATATATATATATATATATATATATATATATATATATATATATATATATACATATACGTGAATGCATGCATGCATGCATGTAGTTTAGTAGGTTGGCCATGGCACCAACCGCCCATTGAAAGACTATAACTGAAGGTATTAGGATGCAACTAGTACTGGTCCAGACAGATCCGGGTTGAGTCTTCCTTCAGGACTGTTCTTTCCTCATGCCTACATGTACACTAAATATTCTGGCGTATGCATTACACATCTCTTGCTATTCCATTACATTTGACAAGTCACAGCATTCCCCACATCTGTCTCTTTTGCTCTCTGCTTTCCTCACATTTGTTATTATTTATGGAAGGTCCACTGCTAATGGCCCCAAGTACACAGCAGAAAGGTATGCGAAGAATCTAAGGGGATCGTGCTGACTCCACTATTGACATGAGGGCAGACACGGCTGGTGGTAGTAATGGTTCTGCCCAAAACCTTGCTCCTCCCAATAGATCTGCTTTTTTCACTCTTTATTATTTTAGCATTCGTGGGCTGAACTAGCACTTGGGTACTTTCCTCCCTAACCTCCACCTCCTATCTGAAACCCAGCGGTCTATACATGCTTCCACTGACCCATTTCAAATCTCTCACTATAATCTGTATACTCATTTTCGTTCCAAAGGTGGGGTCTGTGGCTACTTCTACAATAACACTCCTATTGTGATGCTTATGGACCTTGAATCTCCCGACTTTGATATTAACTGGCTAAAAGTCTATCTCTCCACTACCACTATCTTCCTTTGCTTCTGCTACTGTCCTCCAAACTCCACCGAGTATGTGTCTTTCTTTGAATATCTGTCCTCGTGCCATGAGACCTTGCTATCTTCTCACCCACATGAAGTGAGGTCCTGGAGCAAATTATCAAACATCCTACTCGTACTCCTGATCGTCATGAACATGCAGCAAACACTCTTGACCTATTTTTTTACCTCTAATCCTTCAAACAACTCTTATTCTGTTCTTTCCCCTTTTGGTAAATCTGACCACTCTATGAGCTCAGTCTCTTCCATTTTCGGTCACCCTCCACCAATCCCTCCTACTCAGCGCCGCCTTTGGCACTTTGATCGTACCCAACATGAAAATTTGCGTAAGTTCCTCTTTGACTTCCCATGGGATGATGTTTGCTTTCAGTCCCGCAACCCTGATCACGTAGTTCCAAAGGCTGCTGAGATCATGATCGCAGGAATGGAGGCGTACATCCCCTCTTCTACAAAAACTTTCTCTCCCCTAAAGCTTGGTTTAACCGTGCCTGCTCCATGGCTATCCAGGTCTGGAATTGGGCACACCGATCTTACCAAGCCTCTCCTTCCGATTTAACTCGCTCTGCTTTTATTGTAGCTAGGAATCACTGTACTGCTCAGATTCGAAGGTCTCCCACTGACAAATGCTTCTGGTCCTTAGCCAAAAGCCTCTTCAATGACTTCTGTAACTCCAGCTTTCCCCCACTCATTTGTTCTGATGGTTCTATAGCTTGCTTTCCCACTGACAAAGCCACTCCCATTGGCTCTCATTTCTCTGCCAACTCTTCTATAAAAGATTCCAGCACACCTGTTCCTCAATCTTTACCCCACTCTAACCCTATGCCCTCCCTTATCCTTTCTTCACACAAAGTTCATAAACTTCTTCGCTCACTAAAGACGAACAAGGCATCTGGTCCCAATGGTATCCCTGCAAGGTTCCTTAAGGAGTTTGCAGATGAACTGGCTCCCGTACTTTGCCGCCTTTTTTGCCTCATTCTTTCAATCAGTATCTATCTTTCATCTTAGAAGCATGCTGTAGTTCAACTTGTTCCTAAGAAGGGTGACCGCTCTATTCCTTCAAGCTACCGACCTATTGCCCTAACCTCCTCTACTGCTAAAATATTCAAAATTTTGCTCAATGCTCACTTCTTGAAACGCCTTGAATCTAACTCACTAATCTCCAATCACCAGTACGTTTTCTGCAAGGCAAGATCCACTGGTGATCTCATGTCCTATCTTACTCATGTGTAGTCATCTTCTCTGAGGAATTATGGGGAATCCTTTGTCATCGCCCTTGATATCTCTAAGGCTTTTGACAGAGTCTGGCAAAAGGCTCTGTTAGCCAAATTCCCTGCCTATGGCTTTACCACTTCCTTCTGTTCTCTGATTTCCAGTTTTCTTACTAACCATTTTATATCTGTAGTTGTTGATGGTGCAACATTTAGCCCTTCCTCTGTTACCAATGGTGTTCCACAAGGTTCTGTTCTTTCACCTACTCTGTTCCTTCTCTCCATCAATGATCTTCTACAATTCCCATCTGCCTCTCTTCTTCATGCCTTTGCTGATGATTTTACCCTTTACTTTTCCTCAGCCTTTTTTTCACAGCCTTCATCTGCTACTCGTAATCAGTCTCGTATCACTCTTTCTTCAAGTCTCAACTCCGAGTTGCAGAGAGTATCTGAGTGGGGCACTCAAAATTTAGTTAAATTCAATGCCCCCAAGACACAGTTTATGGCTATCTCTTTATCTTCTTCTCCTCCTGATAACCCTATTGTCTTCAGAACGAACGAAATTTACTCTCTTAATTCTATCAACATTTTATGAATCCATACAGCCTCTAGCTTGTCTTGGAGGAATCACACAATCCAAATTTCTAAATCTTCATCCTAAAAATTGGGGTTTTTGTTTCGTTTTCGTCATTGCTTTTCCTCTTTACAGTTGCTTAAAATTTATAAAGGTCTTATCCATCCCTGCTTAGAATACAGCTCATACATCTGGAGCGTTTCTTCTTCTACTTATCTCCTTGATAGGGTTGAACCTAAGGGAATCAAACTCATTAATGATCCTTCTCTTACTTTTAATCTGGATTCTTTCTCTCCTCACCATAAGGTATCTTCCCTTTCTCTTTTCTATCACTACTACTTCCATCGCTTCTCTGGTGAGTTGGTGAGTTGCATCCTTCCCCCACTGCCGAGGCTGCATAACACTCGCCAAGCGGCCCCATCTCATAGGTACTGTCTGGGGATTTGTAGCTCGCAGACTGGTCGGTGCAACGACTGCTTCTTCCCATCTACCTAAAAACTCTGGAACTCTTCCTCCTTCTGTCTTTCCTAATTCTTATGACCTTTCATCATTGAAAAAGCAGATCTATCCTCATCTCAGGGCCTAGTCCTCTTGATCTCTGGGTCCTCTGTACTTTGACTGTTTTTTCTGTCTGTCGTTTTCCTTTGTGTCATTACCACATCTTTGCTTTATCATTAACTTTTTTCTGTTCCTTCATTATGATATTTTTTCCTGTGCCCGGGTCTTTATTGATGAGAGCATTTTCGACCTGTCCTAGTGTCACACTCATGGAAAAAAAAGTATATATATATATATATATATATATATATATATATATATATATATATATATATATATATATATATATATATATATATATATATATATATATGTATATATATATATATATATATATATATATATATATATATATATATATATATATATATATATATATATATATATATATATATATACATATATATATATATATATATATATATATATATGCGTGTGCGTATGTGTGCAAATGTGTGTGTATATATATATATATATATATATATATATATATATATATATATATATATATATATATATATATATATATATATATATATATATATATATATATATATATATATATATATATATATATATATATATATATATATATATATATATATATATATATATATATATATATATATGCGTGTGTGTGATTACCTAATTGTGATTACCTAATTGTGTTTACGGGAAAGAACCCAAAGCTCGTATCTTCCCGTCTCCTCATCGGTTCCATTTTATACTTAGTGATACTTATCATACCTGTCCTTAAAACTATGGATTGAGATAGCATTAACTACCTCCTCGCTTAGCCAATTCCAATTATCAACTACTCTTACACTGAAAAAGTATTTCCTTACATCCTGCGAAGAAGTTTTCTTACGGGCTTCAAACTATGACCTCTAGTTCTAGAGCCAGCCAAATCAAAATATCGATCCCTATCCACTCTGTCATAACCATGAAGGAATTTAAAGACTGTCACCACATCCCCCCTCACTCTTCTAGCTTCGAGTGATGGTAAGTCTAATTCCCTCAGCCTCTCATCATAACTGAGATTGCGTATTTCTGGCACCAGTTTCGTGGCATGTCTTTGAACTTTTTCAAGCTTAGCTATGTGCTTTTTCAAGTGCGGATTCCAAAAGGGGGCTGCATATTCGAGTTTTGGCCTCACACAGGTTACATAAATATTTCTGAACATTTCCTTGTCCATGTGCCTGAAGGCTACCCTTACATTTGATAAGAATGCATATGCTGCCCTTACTATGCCATTTTGTACTTAGTGATACTTATCATATCTGTCCTTAAAACTATGGATTGAGATAGCATTAACTACCTCCTCGCTTAGCCAATTCCAGTTATCAACTACTCTTACACTGAAAAAGTATTTCCTTACATCCTACAAAGAAGTTTTCTTACGAAGCTTCAAACTATGACCTCTAATTGAAGAGCCATCCATATCAAAATATCGATCCCTATCCACTCTGTCATAACCATGAAGGAATTTAAAGACAGTCACCATATCTACCCTCAATCTTCTAGCTTTGAGTGATGGTAAGTCTAATTCTCTCAGCCTCTCATCATAATTGAGATTGCGTAATTCTGGCATCAGTTTCGTGACATGTCTTCGAACTTTTTCAAGCTTAGCTATGTGCTTTTCAAATGCGAATTCCAAAAGTGGGCTGCATATTCAAGCTTTGGCCTCACACAGGTTACATAAATATTTCTGAACATTTCCTTGTCCATGTGCCTGAAGGCTACCCTTACATTTGATAAGAATGCATATGCTGCCCTTACTATGCCATTTATATGTGTGTGTGTGTGTGTGTGTGTGTGTGTGTGTGTGTGTGTGTGTGTGTGTGTGTGTGTGTGTGTGTGTGTGTGTGTGTGTGTGATTACCTAATTGTGCTTACGGGAAAGAGCCCTAAGATCGTATCTTCCCGTCTCCTGATCGGTTCCATTTTGTACTTAGTGATACTTATCATATCTGTCCTTAAAACTATGGATTGAGATAGCATTAACTACCTCCTCGCTTAGCCAATTCCAGTTATCAACTACTCTTACACTGAAAAAGTATTTCCTTACATCCTACAAAGAAGTTTTCTTACAAAGCTTCAAACTATGACCTCTAATTGAAGAGCCATCCATATCAAAATATCGATCCCTATCCACTCTGTCATAACCATGAAGGAATTTAAAGACAGTCACCATATCTACCCTCAATCTTCTAGCTTTGAGTGATGGTAAGTCTAATTCTCTCAGCCTCTCATCATAATTGAGATTGCGTAATTCTGGCATCAGTTTCGTGACATGTCTTCGAACTTTTTCAAGCTTAGCTATGTGCTTTTCAAGTGCGAATTCCAAAAGTGGGCTGCATATTCAAGCTTTGGCCTCACACAGGTTACATAAATATTTCTGAACATTTCCTTGTCCATGTGCCTGAAGGCTACCCTTACATTTGATAAGAAGGCATATGCTGCCCTTACTATGCCATTTATATGCATTTCTGGAAGCAAATCTGCCAGTATGTTTACTCCTAGATCTCTCTCATTTTCTGTCTCTTGAAGTTGTACTCCAGCCACCGAGTAGTCAAGCTTGGGCCTTCTTGCACTTGTACCCATTCTCATTACCTTACATTTTGAAGTATTGAATTTCATTAGCCACTTTCTGACCACTCATGCAGATTATTTAGATCCTCCTGAAGTTCTCTATCATTGTTATCGTTTTTTACTTTCTTCACAATCTTTGCATCATCTGCAAACATATTCATGAATGAATTTACAGACTCTGGTAGGTCATTTACATATACAAGGAACAAAAGTGGACCTAAAACTGAACCCTGTGGAACTCCACTACTAACTCTTCTCCATTGAGACACTGAGTGTCTTACTATAACCCTTTGTTCCCTTCCTTCCAAGTAAGTTTTTATCCATTCCAAGACATTTCCACTTATTCTAGCCATTGCTTGCAGCTTCCTAATAAGTCTCCCATGTGGAACGGTGTCAAACGCTTTCTGGAATCTGGGAATATGCAATCTGCCCAGCCCTCTCTTTCCTGTAAGATTCGGCTTACCTCATCATAAAATTCTAATAAGTTTCTGACTGTTGTTCTACCTTCTCTGAAGTCATGTTGCCTCACTGACAAAAAGTTGGAGGATTCCAAGTGAAGAGAGATATGTTTCCTTAATAGTTTCTCCATAACTTTGCAAACTATGCTGGCCAAGGAAACTGGTCCATAGTTTAGAGCCGTATCCCTCCTTCCCTTTTTGAAGATAGGTATCACGTTAGCTTGTTTCCAGCATCTTGGAGTCTCCCCTGATTCCAGTGACCTTTTAAATATGATACTTAGTGCCACTGATATTGAGTTTGTGCATTTTTTAAGTACATGAGGGGATATATTATCAGGACCTGTAGCTTTATGAACATTTAAATCCATCAGTGATTTGCATACCTCTGTGGCTGTAAGGTTGATGTTCTCTAATACCGGCCCTTGAGCTTCTGTCTCTGCAGGTTGAGGGGTGGGGTATTTTCTACTGTAAATACTGACTGAAACTCCTTGTTCAATTCTTTGCAGATCTCGTCATCCGTCTCAGTGATGCTTCCATCCGCTCTCTTAAGCCTTAAAGCCTGTTCTTTTACCTTCAGTTTTTCCCTGATAAAGCTGTGGAAAAGCTTGAGATTTTCTTTAGCCTTCCTGGTGATGTCTCTCTCATAGTCTCTCTCTGCCTATCTTCTTTTACTTAGGTAGTCATTTCTTGCTCTTTTGTAGGTTTGCCAGGCATTTATGTTTTTTCTCCTCCTATACCTTTTCCAGCATTTGTCTCTCCACTCCTTAGCTCTTTTACACTCATTATCCTACCATTTCTCTCTGACATGAATTATACCCATAGCAAAAATTATCAAATTAATCAGACTCTGCGTGAGTACTAATGTCTTTTCTTTCAATGGCAATTTTTATAGGCAAAAGTTCGGTTGTAGTATGGGAAGTCCTTTGTCTCCAATTTTAGCCAATTTGTATATGGAATATTTTGAAACTGAGCTTCTGAGAGGAATCAAACCTCCCAACATGATTTGGCTGGACTATGTTGATGACATTTTTAGTTATTGGGATGATGCCTGGGGTACCTTTGACGAATTTGTAGCACTATTAAGTAGATTAGTTCCTTCCATTAAATTTAAAGTAGAATGGGAAAATGAAAACCAAATGTCTTTTCTTGATGTCCTCATTGTTAGAGATTCTTTGGGTTACAACTTTAAAGTCTATAGAAAATCCACCCACTCTGCGTCTTATGTGCACTTTTATAGTTATCATGAAGAAAAAGTAAAATTAGGCATAGCTTCGAATTTATTCCTTAGAGCCCTCCAGATTTGCAGCTCTAATTATTTAGAACATGAAATTCAGACGGTTTATTCTCAGTTTGACCAACTTTGTTATCCTCCCTTTTTCTTAGACAAAGCTCTGCAGAAAGCTAAACAGGTTTTTTTACAATCCTCACAGGACCCCCAAAGAGAATAATTTCAACAAAATCCTACTTCCTTTTCACCAAAAGCTAGGCGTCATAAATGATACATTAGGTAAACAGTCCCCATTCACTTTTAACTATCCCACCACTTTAAGAAAAGAATTAGTTAACGTTAGCCAAATTAAAAAAGAAGTTAATGCAGGAGTATACCAAATAAGCTGTAATGATTGCAATAGAGAGTACATAGGACAAACAGGCCGCTCTCTATCCCAGAGAGTCTTAGAACACAAGAGAGCAGTAAGATATAATCAAGAAAATTCGGCTCTTTTTACCCACATCAATGAACATAATCATCGGATTGATTGGGGTGGTGCCACTATGCTATTTAAAAGTACCTGTCAATTCAAACGGAAAATTGTGGAATCTTCCCTCATTGAAATGAAGGACAATTTTAATCTATCTAGGGGGCAATGGACCCCTGACATAATTGATAAAGTCCTCCTGAAGCGCTGCCTCAACGAAGTTATCCCTCAAGATAAACCCCCAACCAGATTGTAGTCGTTATTGAGTATTTTGATTGTATTAGGATTTATATATGTATTTCATTTTGTATGCTCTTGTATATAGGGATGTGTGTACAGATATTGTTACATGTGTATATCTATATGTGCATATTTATTAATATTCTTTTAATTATAAAAATATGTTGGGGGTTATCTTCTTTCAGATAATTTATCATTTTAAGGATTAACATTTTTCTTTGTTAATGGTTTAATGATCTTGGCAGCTTCTTTGTTGAGGATAATTCGTTTGTATTAGACCTGTCCTGTTATCATAAAAATTTTTAATCCCTCAGATCTCATGAGTCCTTTTGTTTATGTCTCCTCCTTCTTTGTTCTTTTGTCTCAGTTGTGCTTGAGAAGGGATCTAGTTACGATCCGAAATATAGCATTGTTTTATAAGTTTTGTTTCACTGATGGGCTTCCTTAATATATATATATATATATATATATATATATATATATATATATATATATATATATATATATATATATATATATATATATATATATATATATATATATATATACATATATATATATATATATATATATATATATATATATATATATATATATATATATATATATATATATATATATATATATATATATATATATATATATATATATATATATATATATATATATATATATATATATATATATATATATATATATATATATATATATATATATATATATATATATATATATATATATATATATATATATATATATATATATATATATATATATATATATATATATATATATATATATATATATATATATATATATATATATATATATATATATATATATATATATATATATATATATATATATATATATATATATATATATATATATATATATATATATATATATATATATATATATATATATATATATATATATATATATATATATATATATATATATATATATATATATATATATATATATATATATATATATATATATATATGCCTGTGCGTATGTGTGCAAATGTGTGTGTATATATATATATATATATATATATATATATATATATATATATATATATATATATATATATATATATATATATATATATATATATATATATTATATATATATATATATATATAAATATATATATATATATATATATATATATATATATATATATATATATATATATATATATATATATATATATATATATATATATATATATATATATATATATATATATATATAGATATATATATATATATATATATATATATATATATATATATATATATATATATATATATATATATATATATATATATATATATATATATATATATATATATATATATATATATATATATATATATATATATATATATATATATATATATATATATATATATATATATATATATATATATATATATATATATATATATATATATATATATATATATATATATATATATATATATATATATATATATATATGCGTGTGTGTGATTACCTAATTGTGATTACCTAATTGTGTTTACGGGAAAGAGCCCAAAGCTCGTATCTTCCCGTCTCCTCATCGGTTCCATTTTATACTTAGTGATACTTATCATACCTGTCCTTAAAACTATGGATTGAGATAGCATTAACTACCTCCTCGCTTAGCGAATTCCAATTATCAACTACTCTTACACTGAAAAAGTATTTCCTTACATCTTGCGAAGAAGTTTTCTTACGAAGCTTCAAACTATGACCTCTAGTTCTAGAGCCAGCCATATCAAACTATCGATCCCTATCCACTCTGTCATAACCATGAAGGAATTTAAAGACTGTCACCATATCCCCCCCTCACTCTTCTTGCTTCGAGTGATGGTAAGTCTAATTCCCTCAGCCTCTCATCATAACTGAGATTGCGTATTTCTGGCACCAGTTTCGTGGCATGTCTTTGAACTTTTTCAAGCTTAGCTATGTGCTTTTTCAAGTGCGGATTCCAAAAGGGGGCTGCATATTCGAGTTTTGGCCTCACATAGGTTACATAAATATTTCTGAACATTTCCTTGTCCATGTGCCTGAAGGCTACCCTTACATTTGATAAGAATGCATATGCTGCCCTTACTATGCCATTTATATGTGTGTGTGTGTGTGTGTGTGTGTGTGTGTGTGTGTGTGTGTGTGTGTGTGTGCGCGCGTGTGTGTGATTACCTAATTTTGCTTACGGGAAAGAGCCCTAAGATCGTATCTTCCCGTCTCCTGATCGGTTCCATTTTGTACTTAGTGATACTTATCATATCTGTCCTTAAAACTATGGATTGAGATAGCATTAACTACCTCCTCGCTTAGCCAATTCCAGTTATCAACTACTCTTACACTGAAAAAGTATTTCCTTACATCCTACAAAGAAGTTTTCTTACGAAGCTTCAAACTATGACCTCTAATTGAAGAGCCATCCATATCAAAATATCGATCCCTATCCACTCTGTCATAACCATGAAGGAATTTAAAGACAGTCACCATATCTACCCTCAATCTTCTAGCTTTGAGTGATGGTAAGTCTAATTCTCTCAGCCTCTCATCATAATTGAGATTGCGTAATTCTGGCATCAGTTTCGTGACATGTCTTCGAACTTTTTCAAGCTTTGCTATGTGCTTTTCAAGTGCGAATTCCAAAAGTGGGCTGCATATTCAAGCTTTGGCCTCACATAGGTTACATAAATATTTCTGAACATTTCCTTGTCCATGTGCCTGAAGGCTACCCTTACATTTGATAAGAAGGCATATGCTGCCCTTACTATGCCATTTATATGCATTTCTGGAAGCAAATCTGCCATTATGTTTACTCCTAGATCTCTCTCATTTTCTGTCTCTTGAAGTTGTACTCCAGCCACCGAGTAGTCAAGCTTGGGCCTTCTTGCACTTGTACCCATTCTCATTACCTTACATTTTGAAGTATTGAATTTCATTAGCCACTTTCTGACCACTCATGCAGATTATTTAGATCCTCCTGAAGTTCTCTATCATTGTTATCGTTTTTTACTTTCTTCACAATCTTTGCATCATCTGCAAACATATTCATGAATGAATTTACAGACTCTGGTAGGTCATTTACATATACAAGGAACAAAAGTGGACCTAAAACTGAACCCTGTGGAACTCCACTACTAACTCTTCTCCATTGAGACACTGAGTGTCTTACTATAACCCTTTGTTCCCTTCCTTCCAAGTAAGTTTTTATCCATTCCAAGACATTTCCACTTATTCTAGCCATTGCTTGCAGCTACCTAATAAGTCTCCCATGTGGAACGGTGTCAAACGCTTTCTGGAATCTGGGAATATGCAATCTGCCCAGCCCTCTCTTTCCTGTAAGATTTGGCTTACCTCATCATAAAATTCTAATAAGTTTCTTACTGTTGTTCTACCTTCTCTGAAGTCATGTTGCCTCACTGACAAAAAGTTGAAGGATTCCAAGTGAAGAGAGATATGTTTCCTTAGTAGTTTCTCCATAACTTTGCAAACTATGCTGGTCAAGGAAACTGGTCCATAGTTTAGAGCCGTATCCCTCCTTCCCTTTTTGAAGATAGGTATCACGTTAGCTTGTTTCCAGCATCTTGGAGTCTCCCCTGATTCCAGTGACCTTTTAAATATGATACTTAGTGCCACTGATATTGAGTTTGTGCATTTTTTAAGTACATGAGGGGATATATTATCAGGACCTGTAGCTTTATGAACATTTAAATCCATCAGTGATTTGCATACCTCTGTGGCTGTAAGGTTGATGTTCTCTAATACCGGCCCTTGAGCTTCTGTCTCTGCAGGTTGAGGGGTGGGGTATTTTCTACTGTAAATACTGACTGAAACTCCTTGTTCAATTCTTTGCAGATCTCGTCATCCGTCTCAGTGATGCTTCCATCCGCTCTCTTAAGCCTTAAAGCTTGTTCTTTTACCTTCAGTTTTTCCCTGATAAAGCTGTGGAAAAGCTTGGGATTTTCTTTAGCCTTCCTGGTGATGTCTCTCTCATAGTCTCTCTCTGCCTATCTTCTTCTACTTAGGTAGTCATTTCTTGCTCTTTTGTAGGTTTGCCAGGCATTTATGTTTTTTCTCCTCCTATACCTTTTCCAGCATTTGTCTCTCCACTCCTTAGCTCTTTTACACTCATTATCCTACCATTTCTCTCTGACATGAATTATACCCATAGCAAAAATTATCAAATTAATCAGACTCTGCGTGAGTACTAATGTCTTTTCTTTCAATGGCAATTTTTATAGGCAAAAGTTCGGTTGTAGTATGGGAAGTCCTTTGTCTCCAATTTTAGCCAATTTGTATATGGAATATTTTGAAACTGAGCTTCTGAGAGGAATCAAACCTCCCAACATGATTTGGCTGGACTATGTTGATGACATTTTTAGTTATTGGGATGATGCCTGGGGTACCTTTGACGAATTTGTAGCACTATTAAGTAGATTAGTTCCTTCCATTAAATTTAAAGTAGAATGGGAAAATGAAAACCAAATGTCTTTTCTTGATGTCCTCATTGTTAGAGATTCTTTGGGTTACAACTTTAAAGTCTATAGAAAATCCACCCACTCTGCGTCTTATGTGCACTTTTATAGTTATCATGAAGAAAAAGTAAAATTAGGCATAGCTTCGAATTTATTCCTTAGAGCCCTCCAGATTTGCAGCTCTAATTATTTAGAACATGAAATTCAGACGGTTTATTCTCAGTTTGACCAACTTTGTTATCCTCCCTTTTTCTTAGACAAAGCTCTGCAGAAAGCTAAACAGGTTTTTTTACAATCCTCACAGGACCCCCAAAGAGAATAATTTCAACAAAATCCTACTTCCTTTTCACCAAAAGCTAGGCGTCATAAATGATACATTAGGTAAACAGTCCCCATTCACTTTTAACTATCCCACCACTTTAAGAAAAGAATTAGTTAACGTTAGTCAAATTAAAAAAGAAGTTAATGCAGGAGTATACCAAATAAGCTGTAATGATTGCAATAGAGTGTACATAGGACAAACAGGCCGCTCTCTATCCCAGAGAGTCTTAGAACACAAGAGAGCAGTAAGATATAATCAAGAAAATACGGCTCTTTTTACCCACATCAATGAACATAATCATCGGATTGATTGGAGTGGTGCCACTATGCTATTTAAAAGTACCTGTCAATTCAAACGGAAAATTGTGGAATCTTCCCTCATTGAAATGAAGGACAATTTTAATCTATCTATGGGGCAATGGACCCCTGACATAATTGATAAAGTCCTCCTGAAGCGCTGCCTCAACGAAGTTATCCCTCAAGATAAACCCCCAACCAGATTGTAATCGTTATTGAGTATTTTGATTGTATTAGGATTTATATATGTATTTCATTTTGTATGCTCTTGTATATAGGGATGTGTGTACAGATATTGTTACATGTGTATATCTATATGTGCATATTTATTAATATTCTTTTAATTATAAAAATATGTTGGGGGTTATCTTCTTTCAGATCATTTATCATTTTAAGGATTAACATTTTTCTTTGTTAATGGTTTAATGATCTTGGCGGCTTCTTTGTTGAGGATAATTCGTTTGGATTAGACCTGTCCTGTTATAATAAAAAAAAATTTAATCCCTCAGGTCTCATGAGTCCTTTTGTTTATGTCTCCTCCTTCTTTGTTATTCTTTCTCAGTTGTGCTTGAGAAGGGATCTAGTTACGATCCGAAATATAGCATTGTTTTATAAGTTTTGTTTCACTGATGGGCTTCCTTAATATATATATAATATATATATATATATATATATATATATATATATATATATATATATATATATATATATATATATATATATATATATATATATATATATATATATATATATATATATATACATACATATATATATATATATATATATATATATATATATATATATATATATATATATATATATATATATATATATATATATATATATATATATATATATATATATATATATATATATATATATATATATATATATATATATATATATATATATATATATATATATATATATATATATATATATATATATATATATATATATATATATATATATATATATATATATATATATATATATATATATATATATATATATATATATATATATATATATATATATATATATATATATATATATATATATATATATATATATATATATATATATATATATATATATATATATATATATATATATTAGATATATATATTTATTTTTTTATATCAAAGTTCTCACTAAGTTTATTTAGTTTTTGATTTTATCTCTTTTCATTAAGGGCGGAGATGTTTAGTGAAATGAATATTATAAATATATGAATAGCGCTTGAAGCTAGTGTGCACCTCATTTGTCTTTCATTACTTTTATTATAAAGTAGAGACTATTTATAAACCAAACCTAGTGGTTTGGTTCACCCTTCTTGATACATCATTTCTTGGTATTACTGCCCCCGGCATGCAACAACCACTGTGTGTAAAATCTCCCTTAATCATAACCCTACATTTTCTCTCCAGTGCAACGTTAACAATTAAGTCTGCACTAATATTGTTCGGGGGTCGCGGGCCACAAAGGTAGAGAAGCACCGAGCCTATCCATCCGATCTGTTATAGTTCCAGTGTTTCAATATCTCCCTTTAGCTCTATTAAATACAGCACATCTGCAAAGCTATATGGCTGCATCTTTTCACTTACATTGTAATAAATTTATTTATTTATTTGTTTATTTATTTTATTTATTTATTTAATAATTTATTTGTCTATTTATTGTTAGTTTTCTTTGAACAGTTCAGAAATGATCTTCAAAGGATCAGACCTCATGTCCTACTCACAGTAGACGAAGAAGAAGAAGAGGAAGAGGACGAGATTTGTTGTGTTTCAAATGGAACTCTGTTGTTATTATTATTATTATTGTTTAAAGCTCAAAGAATTGTTTCTTCCAAGACTTAAAGTATTGAAAATTATCGTTTCATTCGATACAGGATTTAAAATAGGGTTTAGAAACAACATCAGTCGACATATATGGCTTGCCTTGTGGCATTTTTTGAAGGAATCAAGAGGTCACCGTGATGGTATTTTGCTTTTAAAATGTAAATAAAAGTAATGTAATTGTTTATTTGGGTAGTTTACAGTTTAGCGGGCCAAGCCGCTCGACGACCTCATCCCTCCACTCAGGTAAGTAGTTCGACTGAAGGTTAAGTAAGGATTTTTAGTTAGGATAGTAAAATGGGGGGGTCCCAGGGGGACGAAGCCCCCCTGGCTGAGGTTAGGTAAGTATTTTTAGTTAGGATAGTAAAAAATTGTTTTGTATGCCTATTGTCACCAGGTTTTGTTGTGTGTTCATCTGCCAGTTCTCTAGTCAGAGCCTATCGCCATCTATTGGTAGGTTTTGAACATTGGTAGGAACACCTACAGTTTTGCGGGCCATACCAATGATCAAAACCTACCAATCGATGGCGATAGGCTCTAACTAGAGAACTGGCAGATGAATACACAACAAAAATGGCGACAATAGGTATACGAAACAATTTTTTACTATCCTAATTAAAAATACTTACCTAACCTCTTAGCCAGGGGGCTTTGCCCCCCTGGAACCCCCCCATCATACAGGTAAGGGTCGAACTACTTACTTGAGTGAAGGGGTGAGGTCGTTGAGCGGCATGGCCTGCAAAACTGTAAACTACCCCATTGGTATGGCCCACTAAACTGTAGGTGTTCCGTTTATTTGAACATCCAATTAGTATAAAATGGCGTGAAATATATTTGGTAAAGATAGATTTTATGCACCCATTCTATTTTAGAACTAAGCTATTTTCTGATAGATTTTGATGTGTTCTGAATATATTTTAATGAGTATTATTTTCTCAGAAATCACATTTCTTATGGTTGTAATTTCAGTTATGGGGATAAATGGAATATGACCTTTTTAATATAGTTAGACCCCCGGCTAGGGATGACGCGTTCCCCTAGGTAAAGTTAGGAAGCACCAAAAATTTGGTTTTTCGACACATAATCCCCTCTTCTAATAATAAACCTATTTTTTGTGCTAGGGCCGACATTTTGTTGGCGATGGTTATTCAGGTAACCAAATCTAACCAAATGTAAACAAAGTAAATTTTTACAACTGCACCCATCTCAATTTGGAGGTAAAAATTATATTTTTGGAATTATTTTTTAATGTGTTTAATAAATTTATCTTTGAAAGTTGTCAGAAGTTACATACTTATTAATATAGCCAAAAACATTTGCAAATTGTGGCATTTTTCCTATGAGTATTGAGGTTTTTGAATGGATTTAGATAAGAAAACTGTCGTAAATTACTAGTTTTAGATTAGGTTTGGTTAGAATAGGCTAAGTTTGATTACCATATATTTCCCCAAGTTTCAAAGTCATATTTATAAAAAAAAAAATACATCTTAAAAACTGGAAAAAATAGTTTTCACCTCCAAATAAAAACAAGTACTTTTAAAAAATGCCTGAACTAACCAAACCAAACTCATATTTGAAGCCATTCATCTCTTAAAAGGATGAATTTGGGTGTTATTGCATCATTCGGGCACATTTCAGGAAGTGGTTGTAACGCTAATCTCTTGGGTAAAATATGGAAAAGTGTATACCATCTGTATGTACTACTACGTAGTTTACATAACACCGATATGTACACTAGTAGTGTATATGTGAGGTTATGCACATTAATGGGGTGTGTAACCCTTGACAAGCAAAACAATCTTCACTGAGTGAGTAGTGGTTGTACTCTATACATGAGAGTGTTAAGTTAGGTTAGGTTATATTTACATGCAAATTCTGTTACAGGCCAAAAATTCTGGAGAAATCTAGTCATTTCTGGGTATCTGTCAACGCAGCCACGTAGTGTATGTAACACCCTTATGTACTTTAAGATTGCATTTGGGTGCTGCCTGGAGGGTGCATAAAGTAAGTCATGACTATAATATTTATTAGATTTGGTTAGCTTAATTTGCTTAGTTCAACCTAAAGTGGTAAGTAAGGTGATGATTTTTTGATTTTTTTTTTTTTTTAGTTTTAGATATTTATTCGATACTTAATATTTTCATCTCACTTGTTAAAGGTGTGAAATAGACATTTATTGCTACTTTTGTAATTATTCCATGATTTATAATAATTAGGATTCGAGACTTGATCTAATTATTATAATATTGCAGGGCTGATCCTAAGAGGACTTAATTAATGCACGATCTGATTATTATAATATTACAGGACTGATTTTAGGAGGCCATAATTAATGCACAAACAAATTAAGCCAGGACTGTGGGTATTCAGGCTACTTCAGTTCATTAATGTTAGGCTAAAGCTTATTTCATGCACTCCTATTTTTTTAGACTTGTGCTAACCTAATTATTCTAATTTAACCTAACGGGTGCATAAAACGAATTTTAACTGCTTTTTATAAAGTATTATGTTCTACATTCAGAGGCCTTTTTTACTTACTCGATATCTTGAAAATCTCACCAAATTATTCATTATTCCAACTTGCATGAAATGTATTCCTGTCATGTCTTGTAACTTGAATGAGATATCAATTTAAAAATAACATGTTATTTCCAGAGCACTTATGCATTCTTATATTATTAATGTTAATACAGTATATAAAATTATGACTAGCAATCTTCAAAATAGACAAGAATAATATTTGTACTTGTGCAATGTATCGTATTTTATTTTTAAATATACAATCTTAGTGTGACTTTTGAACTAGATTATATAACCAAATCATTTTCCTCCTTGCAAACAAAAACTCCTCTTCCCTTCTTTGCAGGCTGCAATTGTAGGTGAAAGCTTTTAAGTGGTTGTCTCATCAACTTCATCTTGTTGAATATGATGAAGCTAAATATAAAGAAGAGTGAATGATTCCTTTATAAAAAGTGGTAAATATCGTATGTATGTTTTATGATTATCTCGTATTTCTTGATATCATATGCAATATTAAGACTTGACCTTAGAACTTCCTGGGCTAAAGAATTTCAGACTTTACTGGTGTTTGCTCTGGAAATGACTAGGAAAAAGTAAGTTTTTTTTTTTTTTTAAAGAACCTTAGACTTGCTTGGCAAGTTTTAAGAAACAAAGGCATTGCAAGATAGGAAACTTGTGGGCACCATAGCCGATTTAAGCAGTATGTGTCCCAACCCATAAACCTATTGGTTTGTCACTTGCATGTGCATTTGTTCAGTAAAGATTCCAATTTATTAACCCGTGTACAAGAGTTTCAGACTTGCTTGTCCTTTCTACATATTAATAATACATATCTAAGTAAATGATTCGTGAGGTTCTGAATTATTACCTAGACAGCAATACGAATAATAAAACAGTAAAAAATAGTAAAAAACATAAATGTAGATAGATAGATAGATAGATACATACGTTTATTGACCACCTCTATTGAAAAGTACAGTATAATCTTTACAAAAGGAATATTTGGTCCAAATTTCAGTGAATAAATACAATGGATTTTGTACAATCATCAAATAAGTAGATGAATTTTAAATTAATATACACTGTACTAATAACTGAGTGATATACGTACGTACAGTATAACTCACAGTATTGCATCATACGAAATAGTGTTCGATAGTGTACAATGTATTGGAGTCGCAGCTATGTGAGCTAGCATATATATTTATATTTCCAGTAGTTTCATGATTTTATTGATAAAAAAATGTATTTAGCCTAAGAATAATAAAACTGTAAAATATAGTAAAAACATAAATACTAACAGTATTGCAACATGTAAAATATGATACTGCTATCAGCATTTTGGACAAAGACTCGTTCAGTCTAACTCACGTTTTGCTTGTGTTCGATAGCGTACAATGTATTGGGGTCGAAGCTACATGAGCTAGCATATATATTTATATTTCCAGTAGTTTCATGATTTTATTGATAAAAAAAACGTATTTCTTAGCCTAGAATAATATAACAGTAAAAAATAGTAAAAAACATAAATACTAACAGTATTGCAACATGTAAAATACAATACCGCTATCAGCGTTTCGGACAAATGCTTCCCCCATCTTCCATTGTCTCGCCTCACTCGTGTGCGCCATTCATGTTGTGCTTATTATTATTAATAAGTTTTGCTTGTGAAGTTTTTACTTGCATATTTTAACCTTTGCAATGCCTCCCAAGCATCCTTCATCTTCTAAGGCTTCTTGTAGTGAGCCTAAGCGGCAAAGGAAAATGTTAACCATTGTAGATAAAGTGAAACTCTTAGATATGTTGAAAGAAGGAAAAAAGTTTGTGGATGTCGGCCGCTATTTTACGTAAACGTAAAAATTATTGTAAAATATGGAACCTATTAATGTCAAGTCATCATCACCTCATTCATGGTAAGTTTTCCTATCACTTTCATAAAAAAATTATGTTGCTTGCTGTTATTTATAATGTAAAGGGTGTTTTTTTAACAGTACAGGGAGGGTTTATACAGTGTAAACGTAAAAATACATTAAAATATCTATGTACATATAGGCTGATCTCTACACCACGGATTTCCGGGTTCGCGCCGGGTCCCGGAACCGAACTACCGGGATAAGTGAGGCAACACTGTATTCTATACATATTTAAATTCCCATTGTGATGTAAGTATATGAGAAAGAAATGCATAACAATATCATTGATATTTACTAGTTATATAAGGGCAAAAATAAAGTAATTTTTCATTTAATACAGACTTGACATCTTACCTCTTGTTGAAGGCAGCACTGCCTCCTCCCTTATCATTGTCATTAGAGCTACTTCTTTTATTGAGCACATGACCCTTCCTCATCGGCATCAGTGTTCAATTCTGGAAGAGGAAATTCTTCCTCTGAAACCTGCTTTGGGAAAAAGGACAGCAATACAGGAGCTAATAGGCACAGCATTTGTATCATATATATCAAGTATTGGTTTATTTAAGCTTTTATCATCTTATGCAATGAATTTTTTACCCTCTGTTCCTTTTCCATATGCATCAGAGCTCCTTCAGAGTGGCCTTCGTGGCAGAGTGGTAATGCTTGCGACATTGTTTTATCAGATCGTGGGTTCGAGGCCCGCCACGGTCTGAGGTTAGTAAGGGCATTCACTCAGATAAATGGTTGCACTTGCCAAAATCAAATTCCTTTGCAAGAAGGCTCCATGCTTGCCCATAAAAGAAAAGGGAGTTCGTGACATAAAACCAATTGCATTCAAGCAACCATCTCATATACACATTATTTGCTCTTGTATAAGTCTGGCATTCTTCCAGTTTATATGATGCTATCTCGCTTATTTACTAAATCTACAAGAAATAGTAAAGTATTGAATTAATAGTTTCCATTGATAAAAGGGAGAATTCTCTCTCTAAATGTTAACCGATATGCATAGCCATGCTATGCAAATGCAAATGCAAATGCCAATGCAAATGCTAAATCATTTCTTCCTGAAACCATCTTGCTAGCCATAACACCTGATACAGAAATGAGGCAGTAGATTTCATCATACTCTCTAAAAAGGTTGTTTGCTATATGTATGCACTCGTTTACTGGCTTGTGACATGATGCCAGTTTTGTGTGTTTGATCCAGCTGGAAGATTCTGTTACCAATAGTGTTCATAACTTTTGTTTTTATACCATGACACCTTCTCTTCCTTAAGTAAATGGGGTGAATGCAACTGTATCAGAAAATTGAGATAATAACTTCTTTTCTGTAATTTGTTTTGTGGCTAGAAAAATATTAAGAATGGGAGGTATTGCCTGCCTCCTGCTCTCTATTCCTTTTAATTGACTTATATGTCACAAAGGGAATGCCCATCTTTTGTATGATACTGAGACAGAATATGAGTGAAGTATTCTTTTTGTTCCCTCACTACCAATAATAAGATATCTATTAATTGTCTAAGCAAATTATACCTTGACTTAACTATTCAGTCAATGTTCATTGAGGTATCTAAATTTTGCATACTGTTTTTCATAGCCCTATTTTTCTTGCTTTAACTTTTCAGAGTTTCCACCATATAATCTTTTTCAGAGTTATTGAAGTGATTCTTTTGATGTCTTTAAAAAGGTGTGTTGTTTACAAGATACTTAAGCTAGCTGATATTATTGATTGTTTTCTCTATTATTTAAATATATATTGTATCAGGTGACAAAGAGTGTCAAGAAGTCACAATACATTTCTGCATAACTAATAGTTCAAAGAAAATCTGTCCTATCCATAGAGCTCTATGATCCCTTTTTGGATAGGTTGACCTAATTCCTACGCTTATTATGTCTCTAATGACCATTACTTCTAGTGGGTCAAGTAATTTAACAGTGGAATCATAATGGGGTGTAGGATCAATGAAACGGAACAACAGAGGCATCTGGTTTCTCCTTTCCCCTACCAGATCATACGCTTGAGTATGTCTCCACAAATTGCAACAAAGTAATCAGGAAAAAGGCCTAAGACTTTCCATGTAGTGAGGACTGAGTTAAACTGATAGGAGAGAATGACTCGTAATCCCTTCCCTCCCAAATTTTTATAATTTTGTTGTAGAACATTTGATAGAGCGAATGATGATGGATAGGGTATGATGAGGTCCTAGTACTTCCCTTTTCTTTTATAGAGGTAACAAAATGTTGAGAACATGATATCTTTTCTAAATACTTCAACATTTGCCTTTATTGCAGTGAAAGAAGAGTATAGACTTCTGAATATGTTTTGTTTCCTTAGTGACAATTGACTGTTTGGCCAGGCAGCTCAGGAAACAACAAGAACAACCACAACAGCAATCATGTTAACATTGTCTTACTGCTGCAGGTAAAGCGAAAGTGTCTCCTGATGTGTCTTTGGTAACTAAACTGGCATAACATCATTTCCATATAGACATGGAGTCTTCAGAATTGGAGGAGTACTGTGAATTCCTAGACCACATGGAATTAAGAAATTAGGTATTGTCCATCTTTGTTAAATGTTTATTTTCAATTTAAAAAACTATTATATTACATGGTGTTCTCTTAACTCAGTCATTCTACATAGTCACCAGTAACAAAACCTAGCTTTGGGACCAACCAGCAATAAATCTAAATGATAATTCCCAAAGATTGCATAATAGATGTTCATCATTATCCTTAGACCCTCAATAAATTGGCACTAGACACATCTAGATGGATGACTAAGCAAACCCCAGACCATGAGAGCCAATGGCAGTCCTTTTGTGTACTAGTAATATAGCCCTAGATGTTCCATTTGGTATAAATTTTGCAATTGCATCATTGATACATATTGTACTTAGCTCCTTAAAATTCCCAGCACCTCTATAATCATAGTGGTCCCCTGAGTTAGTTATTGACTTTTTTCTTAAGTCATAGATATAATTACTTATAAAGAAATCACTTGATAACATATTTTGACCAGACATGTATTACCCATTGAGAGCCTACAGGTAACCAGCAATGAAGTTAGTAGTCAAAAATAATTTCTACAAATCTTAAGTATTTAATTGCCATTAGTGAATTAAAAGCCCCAGTTTGGTTGTTTATGATAAAAAAAATTTAAAATTATGTTTATAAGATCATAAAGTATTCCGTACGGAGCTTCAGCTTCGACCTACAGTACGTAAACACAAGGCTTCTTAGTAACTACTGTACCTCATATTGGAAATTCATCTTTTGCTGAATACCTTATTTTGAAGGTATGTGGAGCGTCTTTCATAAATGCTCTCTGAAGAAGTTGCCCATTTATAGGTAACCTATTTGAATTTTTGAAGATATTTTTTATTTATAGCTTTTAATTACCAACCACTAAATGCATATACATTTTTGCACATATGCAGTGCTTAAGTCCAGTGTATTCCATGTTGGTAATGTAATTAATATAAAGTGTTTCAAACTTTAAAGTCTTTGGAATTTCAGTTTCGAAAGGCTAATGGCTACTTTGTGGATTTTCCTCTTGTGGGCATATCGGGATAATAAACTTTGTAATATGTATAATAGTGATTTTGTATTTTGAGGTATATGTCCCACGCCATTATCTTTAACTATATTAAAACATTATTGCTGCTGTGAATACCGTACATGTTTCGTTTGATGTGTCTTTGATAATTAGATGGCATAACACCCTTTTCAAAATTTGGAGTCCTCAAAATAGGAGGGATGCTGTGCATGCCGAGATCATACTGGATTAAGCAGTTTGGTAATGTGTATCTTTGTTTTGAAATTTTTTTCTCACTTCACAGAACTAGTATTTTACATGATTTTATGTCTACCTTGTCCTTCTACATTCATATCAACAATTTCAAAAGTACCATTTATGTATGTCATATTGTAGTCTGGGCTACATTACATGGAGAAGATTACTTTTATTACCAGTTACCATATTAATTTAATAATTCATTTTTCTTTTGGTACTGTAATTTTGCATAAAAATGGCAAAAGGGTGACAGACATACATGGATTATACCATACTGTTAACCAAAACTGTTTCAAGAAGGGTTATTTAGAGATATGTGGTCTCCATTTCGGTAGATAATAATCGTCTGAGATAATATATTTTTGCTTTATAGGAAGACCTTTAAGTGGCTTAATCCGTTCTAGATAGCATGCTACTCCAACCACTTATGATGACTTATTCCTGACTAACTGTAAAAAATTAGCTTTAGTTTAGATTCTTATAAATGAGTATCTTTTTCGCATTTTTATCTGTTGGGAATTTTTCTTTTTTCTTTAGAAAATTACTGTTTACAGTGCAGATGTATGGCTTTTATTATATCTCAGCTTATTTCAATATAATGGTAATATTGTTAGGCTAATTGACATATTTTGATTGAGAAAGATTTTAATGAGATGTATTTGGCAGGGAAAGTTAGTCATCTATTTCTTTTTCAGACCCAAAGAAGATTTATGTTTTAGCAGTGAAACCGTCAAGACATTACACAGAACATACTGAAAACATAATGTGTAGCAGGAAATTGTACTGAAGATGAGACTGTGTTTCATATGCATATTTTATTGGTAATACATGCTATAGTGTAATTATTCTACAGTATATGTAACCGCCAGTGAAAAGACTCATATTTAATAGCATTTATGGTACCATGTATTTTTAGTTTCTCGAAATTTAAGTTATTCTGCTGCTTGAGGCTTCTTTCTTGTAGAAATAGGTGGCATCAGATTCTACCATTAGTTAATCTCTGAACTGTATTTAACAACGAGAAAACTGTAACATGTAATAGCAGTATTTGAAATATCAGACTAGATTTAAGATGCAAAATTTAAATTAATTTATTTTATATAACAGACTTTGTGTGTGTTCGGTACATATGATAAATTTCAAATCTGCCCTGTGATGTTAGACAAAGGTGTAATGAAATGGAGGAATTAAGTGAAAACAGTATTGTTAAGGAAGATCCAACTATGGTTGTCTCTCTGAAGTCCAAAGGAAAATCTTTTTCCTGTACTGAATGTGGCAGATCCTTTCGTGGTAAAAGTCAACTTGAAAAACACTTTAGAGTGCACACACAAGACAAGCCATACACTTGTGGCATATGCAAAAATAACCATCTTATTCTACATATGAGGATTCATACCTGTTCTGAATGTGGAAAGAATTTTCGTCAAAACAGCAATCTTCTTGAACATATAAAGGTTCATACCAGAGAGAAGCCATTTAGGTGCGCTGAATGTGGAAAGAGCTTTAGTCTAAAAGGCAATCTGAAATCTCATCTAAGAATGCATACAAATGAAAAACCCTTCTTATGTGAAAATTGTGGCAAAAGTTTTTATGACAAATGTACTCTTAGACAACATCTAAAAAGCCATCTTGATAAAAAATCTTATTCTTGTCCTGTATGTGACAGAGGCTTTACTCAGAAAGGTAGTTACACTGTACACTTGAGGATACATACAAAAGAAAAACCCTTCAAATGTGATGAATGTGGTCAGCGATTTACCATGAAATCTCACCTTTGCCGACATTTGAGAACGCACACACTAGAAAG
Source organism: Halocaridina rubra (assembly GCA_037179515.1). Taxonomy (NCBI): domain Eukaryota; kingdom Metazoa; phylum Arthropoda; class Malacostraca; order Decapoda; family Atyidae; genus Halocaridina; species Halocaridina rubra. Next base: position 97,595 of record JAXCGZ010013293.1, on the reverse strand, counting down.
ACCATTTTCTTGTACTGAATGTGGGAAGAGCTATCGTCAGAGAGACAGTCTCATTATCCACCTGAGGCTACATTCTCAAGAGAGACCTTATTCATGTAGTGTTTGTGGAAAGAGTTTCTACGATAAATCTGGACTTAATAGGCACGTGAGAATACATACGGGAGAGAAACCTTATTCGTGTAGTATATGCGGGAAAAAATACGCTGACTCCTCCACCCGGAACGCACACCTGAAAATACATAGTAAAGGCAAAAGAATTGGTCCTCATAGGAAATCGGATACTCATATCTCTACATCTTCTGGAAATGAAGAAGCTCCTGTTATCCATGCAGTTCATAATAAGTGTTCAAAATATGCTGAACCTTCTGATGCTTCTAAATCAGTCATAGAAAGTGTTAAAACTAGCATGCAATGTGTCCAAGCTGTTAAACATGATCCTGAAATTTCTTCAGGCCTCTTTAGTAGCTATCAGGAGAAAGATTATGCGACAATTTCTAAACTGAAGACAGATGTCGAAGGCGAGTTCATTAGCATTAAAGAGGAAGAAGTTTTACCTGAAGATGAACATGATGAAAGAAAGGAAGGTGTTGATGACGCCAAAAGGAGGAACATCTATAAAAGCTTTATTCATGAACCAATAAATTTAGATCTTCTGCAGGTAAAGATTGAAAAGTAATAAAATAATGGTTACAAAAGGGTGCCTGGTATTTGTTGGATGAATTTTGAGGTAACTTTTTTTTCATTTAATGACATAGCATACCTTCTAGCATCTCAGTATAGCATTCCTTATGTCATCTCAGTATAGCATTCCTTATGTCATCTCAGTATAGGATTCCTTATGCCATCTCGGTATAGCATTCTCTATTTCATCTCTGAATATGAAATTCATGTGATATAGGTCATTTTAGGAGTAGCGTTTTCTCATATTTGTTATTTGATGAGGCCAATGACATGATTGGTCAATTTATATGTTGTATAGTAATATGTCTGGAAGAGAATGCATGTATTCAGTACATGAAAGAAAACGCTATCTTTCACATCATTATATTGTTGTTATAGGAATTTATTAATACTCTGTTGATTCTTTTTCAAGTTCATATTCTTGGGTCATTATTATTAAAAAACTGTATTTGCAGCTTGTTTTTCCAGTCTACGTTCAGATTTTGGAAGTACTGTATATGCCGTAATGAACAGCAACAGCTGTTTTATGGTTTGTTTATGTTTTCCTCAGAACTTGTGTGTTGCCCATAAAAACGGAGTGTTCAGTAAGTTACATAAAAAACTCTTTATGTGTCATTCACTTCAGATACATCTAAAATGTAGATACTACGTATTATTGTGTCTTGTGAACAGATGAAGATACTCTCTTGGCTCATTGTTTTGCTTATGAGCATTTTATTTATTGCAGGTTATCAGTGAATGTGTATTGTTGCTTGTTAATGCAAACTGTTTGCTTTTTTTTTTTCATGATCTCAGGAAATGATCTTTTTCTGGAAGAGTTGAGCACTAAAGAGAATCCTATATGTACTATATGATATTGTCATTGCTATATTTTTTGATTTGAAAGTAATCTGATCTCTGTACTTTTTAATGCAGAGGCTGATAGCTTAGAAAGGTTATAAGCAATAATTTACTGTTAACATTAATCATAGTCAGTTCAATATTAAAGAAGTTTTCTTTTTATGTAATTTGTAGCCACGTTCAATGGGGTTTTTAGTTGGGAGTGATTTTTTTTTGTTTGACTAAACCCAACTATGCTTTGTCCCAATTCCTTTCTAGTTTCATTGTGAATGTATGTTAGAGAAAGCTGTCACTTAACTAGGAGTATGAATGTGCCCATTAACGTATTAGTGACACATGTTGGCCATTCCTTGCTTTAGGAATGGAACTACTTATGTGTCAGTTTGAGTTAAATTTTGTATCATATGGTGTATTATTTGGTATATACATCTTTTATTAATAAATATCCTTTATTTCTCCTTTGTTGTCTAATTCACTTTTAGGTACAACATTATAAAATGACTCTGAGGTATTTGTGACATCATCTATCTATCTATATACATGAACCATTTTCCTCCTATAAGGGGAGTGGCTGAGTCAAAGGCAGAATAGTCTAGACTCTTTGAGAAGAGAAAATACAGAGAAGGGGATTCCCAGTCCCCTTGCTCTGTCCCATTTAGTCGACTTTTACGACACGGAGGAGGTATTCTAGCTCCCCTCCCTCATAATATAATTACTTAACGAGTTTTCCTAGTTTTTTCTCGTTTGAGTAACATTCCTTGTTTTGTACCTTTTAGTGATGTGAATATGGCCAGCCAGTATTTATGTAGTGTTGTTTCTTGAATGTATTTTCAGAATCGGATAATATATCGTTGTGATACAGTTAAGTGATGAAATACTTTTTTAGTATTTGATCATTAATGAGTGGTAGTGACTTTATGAAATTATTTTTTATATACCATGGTCAAGTCAGTTTTGCATAATTTACAAGCATTTTCAATGCATATTTTTGCAGGCATTATGAAATTAATAGGTAATTGAGGCATAGTAGAGGTACTATTACTAAATTTTTTTTTTTTTACTGGTTTTGAAAAGCAGTGGCTGAATAATCAAGTAGACCTATAGGAAGTCACCAACCCCACAATCAGTTTCCCAATTTAATAGGTAACAACATGAAACAGTTAAAACTTGTCCAACCCCATTTCAGGATGCATCTTGTAGCCAGCTTACTGCTAATCGCGGTCACTTCTATTGCACCGCAGTATTCTTCTAGATTGAATTGTGAAGTGGATTCTTTAATTATTCTCAAGTGGATTTTAGCTTTAATTGCTCATAACAGATTCGAACTTGAGACCTGATATTTCTTAAGATTGTTGCTATCTAAGGAGAATGTATTATATGAAGAATATAAATTGTTGTTTAGCTGTTTTGTTTAGAATTTGTTTGAATCCTTGAATGTTTCTTTTTGGCTGCATATTATGGGGTGCAAATTTACCTACATACATTTACAATGGCTTCAATCCTTCTTGTAAAGAAGGTAGCCGAATCTAAGCGCACTTTCATCAGAAGCTAATACTGTATATAGTATATAACCATAGTGATATATATGTTATATAATCCATAATAATAGTGCTTCTAGAGGAGATTTACATATACATACATTGATTGTGTAAAAGAGCTCAGTTTCCTCTGGATATTTGTCAATTATATACAAAAGTTGGGTGTGTAGGAACTCCCAGACAATTTGCACTTCTCTCCATAACAAATGTGAGAATTGGCATTGTTAATTTTTTATATAATTTACCTATTATATAAACAAATTTTGTCTGTCAGGCCATTCACAGACTTAGTAAAAAGAAGTAATAGTAGCTACTTATGGAGCATGGGTGAAATGGGTTACGAACCGCTGTATGGGGCCAAGTACCTATCTCGGCAGGAAACACAGAGCCACATACTCCCTCACAACCTTTGCATTGGTGTACTAAAGCAATTCTACCCAAATATCACATTTTTGTTATACTACCATTTCTAGTATGGGCCTAGGTTTCTCAGGGTCAAGGAGAAAAACAAAGACATGGTCCACATTATTCTTTTCTTTTTGTATTTTTTATATTACTATTAGGCCCAATTTAGGGGTGGACACATTATTCGAAACTGAGGAATGAAGCTTGGATGACCTTCATATCGCCTTCATTTGGGCTCGACTAGGAGTGTGTCACCTCCCTTATCAGGCATTCTACCATTGCATTATGGCAATCCCCTAGGTATGCTCTAAATATATTCCCAAGAAAACTTAACATGAGTTTTTATTCTGGAATAAAGTCTCCAGATATATTCCCATCTACAAAGATACTCCAAATTAATATATCTGATTGAAAAACTGTGACAAAAAGGAGTCTGATAATGTTTCTATAAGAAAATTTAATTTTATACCTATGTTTCTACATAGAGCCATGCAATAATATCTACACTGAAAGAAAATGCTGGTATATAGTGTAAGCAAGCAATTCTTTCCTTTCCAGTTGTGCGCTGGATTTCCTCTGGGAGGGACATTGTAGTATCTTGTCAGTCTATTAAATAAGTACAGTGTGCTTAGGTTCAGTGTAGTTAGGTTCCGTGATCGAGTTGTTCTCCTATTTCAGTTTGATTAGTGATACAGGGCACTGCAATAAGTAAGAATTGGTTTAAAAATGTGGAAAATATGTAACAGAGATTTAATCGCATTGTAAATAAGAATTTCAAGAAGGAAAATATTCCCCAATTTGACTTAAACTTTCATCATTTACATAATTATCATTAAAGTACTTTTCTCATGATGACTCGCATCTCCAAGTAAATGTTTGATAGGACACATAGATACAGTCCTTCCAATGAAATAATTTGATAAAGTAATAGTTCTTCAATTACAAGCTGATCGAGCTTGAAGAGTGATACGAGCGTTGACGGAACATAGCTTTATTATATGACAGGTGAAATGTGACTAACTACTGGAAAACTTGGAAGTCGTGAAGACACACTTTAGGGAAAACTTATCATACTGGAAATAGCAACCTTTCATATCCCCCCCCCAAGATTATACATACCCAAATATATAATAATCCTAATACAAAGAAAAACAAATAGAGTTAATAATAACCTATGCAGCATATGATAAACAAAATATCAAACACTGACAAAGAGGAAATAATGTAATATCAGTAATAAAAACATTGAAAGGAAAAAAAATAATAATAGCAAATCAAACATAGTCCCAAAGCCAGTGGGGGGTTTTCCTCTGCCATTGGAGTCTGGTACTCCATTGGTGGGGGATGGGAGCAAGAGCAGGTACGAGGGTGATTGAGTGACTGTTGGCTGATTTTCGCTCACATAAACTGACAGGGGTGTGGTGGGGGCATTGCCCTGACTTGTTGCAAGTGTTTGTGATTTCTTATGGATACTCTGCTGCTTTTGTCTAGCATGACAACATATTGTCGATGTAGGCGTGCCGCCATGATGACTCCCCTTCTATTCCACCACTTTGAGGAGGGATCCTGTATCCTGATGTGAGAGTTCATTAGCAAAGGCTTTAACTGGCGGAGTGCTTGTCCTTGGGGAAAACGTAGGCATGTCCCCAGCTATGGTCATTTGCAGTTCTCGCTGAAAGAGAGTGCGATGCCAGTACCTACTGACTGTAGTTTTGTTTTGTAGTTGGTGTGACAGAGTGTTTCACTCAAAGTCACCAGAGGCTGTTAGATGCCTTATTAGTTAATTTAGTAACTGTCATTTTTCTAACTAAAAAAATACTTCCCACTTCTTGACTTTTGCAGATTATGATTATTTGCAATTTATATCTTAGCTTATAGCTAATTTTAAATATACCTTATTTACTATTCTTGTACGTGTAGAAGCAGAGTCCCAATATAAAGGCTGCTCCTACTTTTCCAGCTTTTCAGTGAACCTATCAGATACGTTTTCTTTACAATTTTCTTATGATAAAATAGCTCTTGCTGATAATTTTGTTATAAATTTGACCTTGCTGTTATGTTATTAGCCTGTCTAGATATATTTCAGTAGCTTCTTTATTATTTGAGTACTTAAATTCCATCTCCTACAATGCAAAGAACGTTCTAGAGATTGTTTACCAGTAACCTAACTTTCCATTATTATTCTCGTTTTATTTTATTTGCTTCCACTTGTTGCACCTAAAATACTGTCTCTCCCTTGCATCTCTGCTATAATTGCCTGTCAGGGACCACCACTAAAGTAGTCCTTAAATGATATAAGAGCCAGTTGCTGCTCTAGAAATATATCCTACAGATGACGTCACCAAGAGGGACATTGAAGCGTCCTCATTTGGCGGCCAAACATCCCAGAGGCAGCATCTCGCCTCAGCAGTCAAGTTATTTCAACCTTATTTATGTGGCATCTTCACAGGAATTCATCTGGCACAAACAAAGTGAGGGATAGTGTATGGTAAAGCTCGTGGGTCAAGCAAATTGGTTTTTCGAGAATTAGTTACATTCGTTACTGGATAAATCCTACGAATTTTTTCTTAGATTCCATTCCCATACAAACAAAATTTTGTAGATTACCTAACTGGAATCTCACTTGCCAAAGTTAATTCCTTAACCTGGAAATTACAGCTGATATACATTGCTAAGAAGTTTCTTTTCATTGAATGTGATAAACAAAAATCTCATCCTCTGAAGACTGATATGTGCCCGTAAAAATCCATCCCTTCTCCTAATATATTCTAATTTCATTTCACCCCTTTCTATCATCGTAAAATAAGTGTTTTACGTCAAAAACTCGTGAATAAAGCTATTTGCTATATAATTTGCAAATAATTAATCATTTAACTAACTTGTTAAACTGCAAATAATTAAAAGGTAATTTTACCCTGTTGGCTTTGCAAATATTTCCTGTTAACCACAATCTAATGAACACATACTGTATTTATCTTGCTAATTCTTCATATGTTGGGGATAACGTGCTTTGAGTTATAAGTTGCAAATACTTCAAAAGGTGGTTTTGCACCCTCTTTTTTTCATTGCAAACAATTCTTGATAACCAAAAGTGAATAAATACTGTATTTATCTCGTAGATTCTTTATCATCAATAGAGTGTTTTACCATATTAATTGCAAATCAGTAATAAGCATTGAAACTTTTGTGGTTGCCCACAATTTAAGGAATACATACAGTACTGTATTTGTCTTGCCTATTCTTCATTTATTGTGAATAAATTGTTTTCCTTTAATACCAGAAAAGAATTAATGGTTTTGTATGCTATTATGGTAGCATAAATATTTCTGGTTAGCTGTGACTAACCAATATATTTTCATCCAGTAGAATAATATTGGAAACTCATTATATGTGTGCTCATGCTTTCAGTTTCCCATTATTAACAGTGTGTCATTTCTGTTTCTGCAATTGCAGAGTCCTCTATTCTACTCTGTCTGTGTGACAGAGGTAATCGTCGAGTTGAGACCAAAATCTTGGCATACATCTGTGGTGCCGGGAAACGAAAACGTGCTCACCACTTCCGGGATCCGAGGCAGCATTTCATAAAATTTAATTTAAAAAATTTAATTCAATTCTTGTAATGTCATTGCATTTTCAAAATTAAAAGAACGTTGAATTCTGAGTTTCATTTAACCGAGTAGTGGTATAACGGGTGGGGTGTTCAAGTACAAATAAAAGTCCTGTCTGTTTGTGAGCTCTTAACCGAGCTCAGTACTTTGAGTCCTCTTAGTAAAACAGAATCTTAACAACTCTACCATTCCCCCAACAGTTGGTATACTGTCTCCCCATTACCAATTGTGCAGGGGACTTGCAAATGTCCTGCAACAATGAGTTTATGCACTGGAGTAGAGCCTGGGATGCCTTTTGTGTGTCCAAGCTGCCATTAATACCTGTGTTCAAGCAAAGAATCCTTTTAGCCGAGTTGATGGTGACTTCGGTTCTGCCATTTGACTGGGGATAGAGTGCAGAAGATAGGCGGACTGAGACCCCCTCATGTCTTGAGAAAGGCTAGCATTTCCTCACTCCCCAGGTTAATTCTGCCGTCCGTTGACAATTGCTCAGGTACCTTCAACCGAATGAAGAATCCTCATTGCTTAGTGATGATTTTACTGGAGGAGGTACAACTGGGGAAGTGTATGATCTCCAGCCAACCTGTGAGTCTATCCACATACACCAGGTATGTGTATCCCCCAAGCTGGAAGAGATCTACCACTGTGCTGGAAAGAGTAATCAGGGAGCAGAGACATAATTGGAGCCTCGATCAGATAGGAGGGTGTGTGGATGTCGCAGGAGACGCAAGTGGATCTGTGGTGCTGCAGACCCCCTCCATGCTGGGCCAATATGCTGTCTGGCTAGCTCATCTGAGCATTGAATATATTCCTTGGAGACCTGCATGTAATTTAGCTGCAAACTTGTGATTACCTAATTGTGTTTACGGGAAAGAGCCCAAAGCTCGTATTTTCCCGTCTCCTGATCGGTTCCATTTTATACTTAGTCATACTTATCATACTTGTCCTTAAAACTATGGATTGAGATAGCATTAACTACCTCCTCGCTTAGCGAATTCCAATTATCAACTACTCTTACACTGAAAAAGTATTTCCTTACATCCTGCAAAGAAGTTTTCTTACGAAGCTTCAAACTATGACCTCTAGTTCTAGAGCCAGCCATATCAAAATATCGATCCCTATCCACTCTATCATAACCATGAAGGAATTTAAATACTGTCACCATATCCCCCCTCACTCTTCTAGCTTCGAGTGATGGTAAGTCTAATTCCCTCAGACTCTCATCATAACTGAGATTGCGTATTTCTGGCACCAGTTTCGTGGCATGTCTTTGAACTTTTTCAAGCTTAGCTATGTGCTTTTTCAAGTGCGGATTCCAAAAGGGGGCTGCATATTCGAGTTTTGGCCTCACATAGGTTACATAAATATTTCTGAACATTTCCTTGTCCATGTGCCTGAAGGCTACCCTTACATTTGATAAGAATGCATATGCTGCCCTTACTATGCCATTTATATGTATTTCTGGAGACAAATCTGCCAGTATGTTTACTCCTAGATCTCTCTCATTTTCTGTCTCTTGAAGTTGTACTCCAGCCACCGAGTAGTCAAGCTTGGGCCTTCTTGCACTTGTACCCATTCTCATTACCTTACATTTTGAAGTATTGAATTTCATTAGCCACTTTTCTGACCACTCATGCAGATTATTTAGATCCTCCTGAAGTTCTCTACCATTGTTCTCGTTTTTTACTTTCTTCACAATCTTTGCATCATCTGCAAACATATTCATGAATGAATTTACAGACTCTGGTAGGTCATTTACATATACAAGGAACAAAAGTGGCCCTAAAACTGAACCCTGTGGAACTCCACTACTAACTCTTCTCCATTGAGACACTGAGTGTCTTACTCTAACCCTCTGTTCCCTTCCTTCTAAGTAAGTTTTTATCCATTCCAAAACATTTCCACCTATTCTAGTCATTGATTGCAGCTTCCTAATAAGTCTCCCATGTGGAACAGTGTCAAACGCTTTCTGGAAGTCTAGGAATATGCAATCTGCCCAGCCCTCTCTTTCCTGTAAGATTTGGCTTACCTCATCATAAAATTCTAATAAGTTTGTTACTGTTAATCTACCTTCTCTGAAGCCATGTTGCCTCACTGACAAAAAGTTGAAGGATTCCAAGTGAAGAGAGATATGTTTCCTTAGTAGTTTCTCCATAACTTTGCAAACTATGCTGGTTAAGGAAACTGGTCTATAGTTCAGAGCCGTATCCCTCCTTCCCTTTTTGAAGATAGGTATCACATTTGCTTGTTTCCAGCATCTTGGAATCTCCCCTGACTCCAGTGACTCCTTAAATATGATACTTAGTGCCACTGATATTGTGTTTGCGCATTTTTTACGCACATGAGGGGATATGTCATCAGGACCTGTAGCTTTATGAACATCTAAATCCATCAGCGCTTTGCATACCTCTGTGGCTGTAAGGTTGATGTTCTCTAATACCGGCCCTTGAGCTTCTATCACTGCAATCTGAGGGGGTGGGGTATTTTCTACTGTAAATACTGACTGAAACTCCTTGTTCAATTCTTTGCAGATCTCTTCATCTGTCTCAGTGATGCTTCCATCCGCTCTCTTTAGCCTTAAAACCTGTTCTTTTACCTTCAGTCTTCCTCTGATAAAGCTGTGGAAAAGCTTGGGATTTTCTTTAGCCTTCCTGGTGATGTCCCTCTCATAGTCTCTCTCTGCCTCTCTCCTTTTACTTAGGTAGTCATTTCTTGCTCTTTTGTAGGTTTGCCAGGCATTTATGTTTTTTCTCCTCCTATACCTTTTCCAGCATTTGTCTCTCCACTCCTTAGCTCTTTTACACCCATTATCGAACCATTTCTCTCTGGCATGAATTACACCTACTTTGGTGACAGGTATGCAGCAATCTACTATCTTCCCAGATTTCTCACAAAAGATGTCATACATTTCTTGTACAGATTTGTTGTAAAATAAGGTTCTCCAGTCAAGAACTGCAAAAACCTCATTCATTTTGATGTAATCTCCTTTCGGATAGTTCGTCCTCATGTCCTCAGTGCCTCTACTCTCAGGAAGAATATCTTCAATGATATACTCCATCAACAACACACAGTGGTCACTCTTTCCAATTGGTGGTTCATACTCAATTTTTTCAATATCCAACACATTATCTGTGAACACTGGATCAAGTAGTGATGACTCATCCCCACCCCTGGCCCTTGTTGGTTCCATTACATGTTGGTGTAGGAAATTCCCTTGTACGCAAACTAGGAATCTTGCCCCGAATGAGTCCTCACCACTGTGTGGGTCAAGATTTATCCAATCTATCTCTTTATGATTAAAGTCTCCCATAATCAAAATCCATTATTTTTCCTGTGCCATGTTAACCACTGAGTTTATGACTTCAATAGTACCTATATGACTTTCCTCATAAACTTCAAGCCTATTTAGGTTCCTTGGTGGATTGTATACAACAGTTATTATAATGCTCTCTGAACCAGTATTTATGCGAGCAACAAGAAATTCCTTGAACTCACTTTCTATAGCCAAGTTTATTTCTTCGACTTGAATCCTCTCACTTATGAGCAGTGCTATCCCTCCACCAGTCCTCTCAGATCTTTCAACCCTTAGTATTCTGAAGCCCTTAGGAAAAACTGTGACACTGTTTATGTCCTCACTCAACTTAGTCTCTGTAATTGCTACTATATCTGCCTTACTGTTGTGAATCCTATCTTTTAATTCTACTGCCTTACCAGCTAATGCCTTACCAGCGATGACTAGACGTATACAGCCTTGCTTGCAGGTGTATTTTTTTTTTAAGAGTGTGACACCGGGACAGGCAGAAAATGCCCTCATCACTAAAGGCCTGGGCACGAGAAAATTCCAAGACGAAGGAAAAGAAAAAGGTTAAGGGCAAGGCAGATATGAGGTAATGTCACACAAAGGAAAACGACAGACAGAAAAAAAACAGTCAAATTACAGAGCACCCAGAGATATGGTGGACTAGGCTCTGAGATGACGATAGATCTGCTTTTTGAATGATGAAAGGTCATAAGAATTAGGAAAGACAGAAGGAGGAAGAGAGTTCCAGAGTCTGGAGGTAGAGGGGAAGAAGCAGTCGCTGCACCGACCAATCCACGAGCTACAAATCTCCACACAGTACCAGTGAGATGAGGCTGCTTGGTGAGTGTTACGCAGCCTCGGCAGTGGAGGAGGGCTGCAACTCGCCAACTCATCAGAGCAGCAATGGAAGTAGTAGCGATAGAAAAGCGAAAGGGAAGATACCTTATGGTGAAGAGAGAGAGAATCCAGGTTAGAAGTAAGAGAAGGATCATTAACGAGTCTGACTGCCTTAGATTCAACCCTATCAAGAAGATAAGTAAAGGAAGTAGCACCCCAGATGTGTGAGCAGTATTCTAAGCAGGTACGGATAAGACCTTTGTAAATTTTAAGTAACTGCAATGAGGAAAAGTATTGACGAAAACGAAACAAAATCCCCAATATTTTTGGATGAAGATTTAGAAATTTGGATTATGCGATTCCTCCAAGACAAGTTAGAGGCTATATGGAATCCTACAATGTTGATAGAGTTAAGAGAGTAAATTTTATTAGTTTCGAAGACAATAGGGTTATCAGGAGGAGAAGAAGATAAAGAGATAGCCAGAAACTGTGTCTTGGAGGCATTGAATTTAACTAAATTTTGAGTGCCCCATTCAGATACTATCTGCAAATCAGAGTTAAGAGTAGAAGAAAGAGTGATACGAGATTGATTACGAGTTGCCGATGAAGGTTGTGTAGAAAAGGCAGAGGAAAAGTGAAGGGTAGAATCATCAGCAAAGGCATGAAGAAGAGAGGAAGATGGGGATTGTAGAAGATCATTAATGAAGAGAAGGAAGAGAGTAGGTGAAAGAAGAGAGCCCTGTGGAACTCCACTGGTAACAGAGAAAGGGCTAGATGTCGCGACATCAACAACTATAGATATAGAACGGTCAGTAAGAAAACTGGAAATCAGAGAACAGAAAGAAAGAGTTAAGCCATAGGCAGGGAGTTTGGCCAACAGAGCCTTGTGCCAGACTCTATCAAAAGCCTTAGGGATATTAAGGGCGACGACAAAGGATTCCCCATAGTTCCTCAGAGAAGATGACCATACATGAGTAAGATAGGACAGGAGGTCACCAGTGGATCTTGCCTTGCGGAAGCCATACTGGAGATCGGATATAAGTGAGTTAGATTCAAGGTGTTTCAAGAAGTGAGCATTGAGCAAAGTTTCAAAAACTTTAGTAATAGAGGAGGTTAGGGCAATAGGTCGGTAGTTAAAAGGAATAGAGTGGTCACCCTTCTTAGGAACAGGCTGAACTAGAGCATGCTTCCAAGATGAAGGATAGATACTGGTTGACAGAATGAGGCGAAAAAGACGGCAAAGCACAGGAGCCAGTTCATCTGCAAACTCTTTAAGGAACCTTGCAGGGATACCATCGGGACCAGATGCCTTGTTCGTCTTTAGCGAGCAAAGAACCTTATTAATTTTACGTGACGAAAGGATAAGGGAGGGCATTGGGTTAGAGAGGGGAAAAGACTGAGGAACAGGTGTGCTGGAATCATTGATAGAAGAGTTGGTAGAAAAATGAGAGCCAAAGAGAGTGGCTTTGTCAGTGGGAGAGCAAGCTATAGAACCATCAGAACGAATGAGAGGGGGAAAGCTTGAGTTACAGAAGTTTTTGGAGAGGTTTTTGGCCAAGGACCAGAAGCATTTGTCAGTGGGAGAGGAGTTAAGGTCATCAACTTTCCTTCTTATAAAGGAAGCCTTAGAACTTCGAATCCGAGCATTACAGCGATTCCTAGCTATAATAAAAGCAGAGCGAGTTAAATCGGAAGGAGAGGCTAAGTAAGATCGGTGAGCCTGATTCCTAGTCTGGATAGCCATGGAGCAGGCACGGTCAAACCAAGGTTTAGGGGGAGAGAAAGTTTTTGTAGAAGAGGGGATGTACGCCTCCATTCCTGCGGTCATGATGTCGGCAACTCCTAGAGCTACCTGATCAGGGTTGCGGTACCGAAAGCAGTAGTCTTCCCATGGGAAGTCAAAGAGAAAGTTACCCAAATTTTCATGTTGGGTTCGCTCGAAGTGCCAAAGGCAGCGCTGAGTAGGAGGAATTGGCAGTGTGGGAGCGAAAATGGAAGAGACTAAGAGCATAGAGTGGTCAGATTTACCAAGAGGGGAAAGCACAGAATAAGAGTAGTTTGAAGGGTTAGAAGTAAAAAATAGGTCAGGAGTGTTTGAATCATGTTCGTGACGATCAGGAATGCGAGTAGGATGTTTGACAATTTGCTCCAGATTGTGAGTAATAGAGAAAGCAAGGGCCTCGCTTCCTCCCACTTCAGTGTGAGAAGAATGAAGCCACTCACTGTGGTGTACATTGAAGTCTCCAATGTAGAGAACTTCAGCATGTGGGTGAGAAGATAGCAAGGACTCATGGCACGAGAATAGATATTCAATGAAAGACACAAACTCGTTGGAGTTTGGAGAACAGTAGCAGAAGCACAGGAAGATGGTGGTAGTGGAGAGATAGACTTTTAGCAAGAGAACACCAAAGTCAGGAGTTTCAAGATCCATGTGCCTCACAGTAGGAGTGTTAGTGTTGCAGTATGCACAGACCCCACCTTTGGAACGAAAACAAGTATACAGATTATAGTAAGAGATTTAGAATGGGTCAGTGGAAGCATGTATAGACAGCTGGGTTTCAGATAGGAGGAGGAGGTTAGGGAGGAAAGTGCCCAAGTGCTGTTCCACAGACGAAAGATTAGAGTTCAGCAAACGAACGTTAGAATAGTGAAGACTGAAAGAAGCAGATCTATTGAGAGGTGCAAGGTTAAGAGCAGAACCATTACTATTACCAGGCGTGTCTTCCCTCAAGCCAATAGTGGAGTTAACACGATCCCTGGAGATTCTTCGCACCCCACTATGCCGGGTGCTTGGGGCCATTAGTTGTGAACCTTCCATAAATAATAACAAATGTGAGGAAAAAGAAAGTAAAAGAATGTTGTGACTTGTCCAATGTCATAGAATAGTAAGAGATGTGTAATGAATATGCTAGAATATTCAGTGTAGATATAGGCATGAGGAAAGAATCGTCCTGAAGGAAGACTCAACCTGGGACTGTCTGGACCAGTCCTAGTTGAATCTTAATACTTTCAGTCGTAGTCTTTCAATGGGCGGCTGGTGCCATGGCCAACCTAATAATCTTATATATATATATATATATATATATATATATATATATATATATATATATATATATATATATATATATATATATATATATATATATATATATATATATATATATATATATATATATATATATATATATGTATATATATATGTATGTATGTATGTATGGATGTATGGATGTATGGATGGATGGATGGATGGATGGATGGATGGATGTATGCATGCATGCATGCATGCATATATATATATATATATATATATATATATATATATATATATATATATATATATATATATATATATATATATATATATATATATATATGTGATTACCTAATTGTGATTACCTAATTGTGATTACCTAATTGTGTTTACGGGAAAGAGCCCAAAGCTCGTATTTTCCCGTCTCCTGATCGGTTCCATTTTATACTTAGTGATACTTATCATACCTGTCCTTAAAACTATGGATTGAGATAGCATTAACTACCTCCTCGCTTAGCCAATTGTAATTATCAACTACTCTTACACTGAAAAAGTATTTCCTTACATCCTGCAAAGAAGTTTTCTTACGAAGCTTCAAACTATGACCTCTAGTTCTAGAGCCAGCCATATCAAAATATCGATCCCTATCCACTCTATCATAACCATGAAGGAATTTAAAGACTGTCACCATATCCCCCCTCACTCTTCTAGCTTCGAATGATGGTAAGTCTAATTCCCTCAGCCTCTCATCATAACTGAGTTTGCGTATTTTTGGCACCAGTTTCGTGGCATGTCTTTGAACATTTTCAAGCTTAGCTATGTGCTTTTTCAAGTGCGGATTCCAAAAGGGGGCTGCATATTCGAGTTTTGGCCTCACATAGGTTACATAAATATTTCTGAACATTTCCTTGTCCATGTGCCTGAAGGCTACCCTTACATTTGATAAGAATGCATATGCTGCCCTTACTATGCCATTTATATGTATTTCTGGAGACAAATCTGCCAGTATGTTTACTCCTAGATCTCTCTCATTTTCTGTCTCTTGAAGTTGTACTCCAGCCACCGAGTAGTTAAGCTTGGGCCTTCTTGCACTTGTACCCATTCTCATTACCTTACATATTGAAGTATTGAATTTCATTAGTCACTTTTCTGACCACTCATGCAGATTATTTAGATCCCCCTGAAGTTCTCTACCATTGTTCTCGTTTTTTACTTTCTTCACAAGCTTTTCATCATCTGCAAACATATTCATGAATGAATTTACAGACTCTGGTAGGTCATTTACATATACAAGGAACAAAAGTGGCCCTAAAACTGAACCCCGTGGAACTCCACTACTAACTCTTCTCCATTCAGACACTGAGTGTCTTACTCTAACCCTCTGTTCCCTTCCTTCTAAGTAAGTTTTTATCCATTCCAAAACATTTCCACCTATTCTAGCCATTGATTGTAGCTTCCTAATAAGTCTCCCATGTGGAACAGTGTCAAACGCTTTCTGGAAGTCTAGGAATATGCAATCTGCCCAGCCCTCTCTTTCCTGTACGATTTGGCTTACCTCATTATAAAATTCTAATAAGTTTGTTACTGTTGATCTACCTTCTCTGAAGCCATGTTGCCTCACTGACAAAAAGTTGAAGGATTCCAAGTGAAGAGAGATTTGTTTCCTTAGTAGTTTCTCCATAACTTTGCAAACTATGCTGGTTAAGGAAACTGGTCTATAGTTCAGAGCCGTATCCCTCCTTCCCTTTTTGAAGATAGGTATCACATTTGCTTGTTTCCAGCATCTTGGAATCTCCCCTGACTCCAGTGACTTTTTAAATATGATACTTAGTGCCACTGATATTGAGTTTGTGCATTTTTTAAGCACATGAGGGGATATGTCATCAGGACCTGTAGCTTTATGAACATCTAAATCCATCAGCGCCTTGCATACCTCTGTGGCTGTAAGGTTGATGTTCTCTAATACCGGCCCTTGAGCTTCTATCACTGCAATCTGAGGGGGTGGGGTATTTTCTACTGTAAATACTGACTGAAACTCCTTGTTCAATTCTTTGCAGATCTCTTCATCCGTCTCAGTGATGCTTCCATCCGCTCTCTTTAGCCTTAAAACCTGTTCTTTTACCTTCAGTTTTCCTCTGATAAAGCTGTGGAAAAGCTTGGGATTTTCTTTAGCCTTCCTGGTGATGTCCCTCTCATAATCTCTCTCTGCCTCTCTCCTTTTACTTAGGTAGTCATTTCTTGCTCTTTTGTAGGCTTGCCAGGCATTTATGTTTTTTCTCCTCCTATACCTTTTCCAGCATTTGTCTCTCCACTCCTTAGCTCTTTTACACCCATTATCGAACCATTTCTCTCTGGCATGAATTACACCTACTTTGGTGACAGGTATGCAGCAATCTACTATCTTCCCAGATTTCTCACAAAAGATGTCATACATTTCTTGTACAGATTTGTTGTAAAATAAGGTTCTCCAGTCAATAACTGCAAAAAGCTCATTCATTTTGATGTAATCTCCTTTCGGATAGTTCGTCCTCATGTCCTCAGTGCCTCTACTCTCAGGAAGAATATCTTCAATGATATACTCCATCAACAACACACAGTGGTCACTCTTTCCAATTGGTGGTTCATACTCAATATTTTCAATATCCAACACATTATCTGTGAACACTAGATCAAGTAGTGATGGCTCATCCCCACCCCTGGCTCTTGTTGGTTCCATTACATGTTGGTGTAGGAAATTCCCTTGTACGCAATCTAGGAATCTTGCCCTGAATGAGTCCTCACCACTGTGTGGGTCAAGATTTATCCAATCTATCTCTTTATGATTAAAGTCTCCCATAATCAAAATCCTACATTTTTTCTCCCGTGCCATGTTAACAACTGAGTTTATGACTTCAATAGTACCTATATGACTTTCCTCATAAATTTCAAGCCTATTTTGGTTCCTTGGTGGGTTGTATACAACAGTTATTATAATGCTCTCTGACCCAGTATTTATGCGAGCAACAAGAAATTCCCTGAACTCACTTTCTATAGCCAAGTTTATTTCTTCAACTTGAATCCTCTCACTTATGAGCAGTGCTATCCCTCCACCAGTCCTCTCAGATCTTTCAACCCTTAGTATTCTGAAGCCCTTAGGAAAAACTGTGACATTGTTTATGTCCTCACTCAACTTAGTCTCTGTAATTGCTACTATATCTGCCTTACTGTTGTGAATCCTATCTTTTAATTCTACTGCCTTACCAGCTAATCCATCAGCATTTGTGTATAACAATCTTAATGAGGCCCCATCCCCTGATCTTCTGTCATTATCTTCTTTATCTCCCCTTTGTCTGGAAGTATTCTGTGACGAAAATTTTTCTTCTCTTCTTCATTTCTCTCATCATTTAACCTTCTTGCCTCTTGCAACAAGTTTTTGATCTTTCCCATCTCTTCCTGTGTTCTGTATCGTCTAATGAACACTTCTTTGCATTCTTGAAGGTCTTTTAGACTTTTTTTTCTCAACAATATTTCCCTACATGTTTCCCCTCTCTCAAAGGTTACTTTTGTTGGTCTCGCCTTTTCTTCCCTCGAATATTTACCTAGTTGGTGTATGTTTACAATATCCTCAGGACCACATACTACTCCAAGCTTTCTTATCAGGTCTACAACCCTAGCTTTATTTTCTTCAAGTCTCCCCTTCCATGTTGGCTCCCAGGATTCACCTATGCTTGAGATTACCACTGTCTTCTCCTTATCAAGTGCCTGTCTGATGAGTGGGTTTGCCCTTTCCATCACAACGTCTTTCATTTTTTCGATTACTGTCTCTTTATAGTCAACTGTTTGTATGTTTTCCAGTGCCACCACCTTTACAGCTTCTTTTACTGCCACATTCCCCTTTAGTGCATCAGCAAAGGACGTTTTCATGGCGTCATTTTCCATATTCAGCTCCTGGAACTCTTTTCTGAACTGTTCAATGTTTTCCTTAATCTGGACATTCCAAGCAGCAATCTCGTCTCTCTCAGAAGAGAGCAGTGAACTAACATCTAATTCCTTCAGCTGTTTGTTTTTATCTTCTTGTTTAGAAATTCTAGATTCTAGTTGACTCTTTTCCCCTTCCAGCTTCTTTATTCTTTTTTCTAGTTCTTTTCTCTCCTGCCCTTGTGCTTTATTTGCTTCCTCCAAAGATCTTATTTGTTCTCTGAGTGTTTCATTCTCTTTCATTTCTCCATCCATATTCCGAATTTTATCATCAAGGCTTACAACCATTTCCTCTAACTTCTTGATTCTCTGTTTAAGTCCCCTGATGACTACCCCTTCTCCCGACCCATGGGTGGGAGAGGTTTGGGACAGAGATGGCTTCATTTTTATGTTCTCCCTCTCACAGAATATAGAAAGAAGACGAGAAAGAGGAAAAAAAAGAAAAGAGAAAAACTTTTAATTTAGCTTCACACAGAATTTTTATATCTCCATATAAGTGCTATTTAGTGACTCAGTTTGTCTCTTTTCTGGTAACACACAACTTAACTTAAAAACTTGACCATGGTAATTAAGTATAAAAAGAAAAAAAAAAGTCAAACCTGAAGGAAAATTCGAATTTGTGTTTGAGGTGGCACCCACCTGTTTCTGCTATATATTCTTCCTAACTGATAAACTGACTTGCTAACCAAGATATGTTATCACGGGATTAGACTTTACATTTAACTCAATATATATACAAAATAAAAAAAAAATAGTAAAAGAGAAAGCTAAAAGAAAAGCAAAAAAATGAAGAAAATAAGACTGCTGTACTACTTGGCAACTTAACTCAGTACTGTTGACAGGTGGATATTTGGTAATTTTTTTTTCTTTTATTATTCAATTATTTCGTGTATCAAACTAACTAACTAGTTAATATAAATGGGAAGGATACTGATTTTAACAATATATAGAACCACAGGATCAGGTAAACGGCTTAAGAGCTTTCCCCAGTTTACACAAAAAATTAGGTAATGTGATGTGATGGCTCCACCTCTGGCAACTCTTCTAGATTTCCCTCAAGGCAGAACTGGACGGCAGCTTCTCTCTATCTGCTCACGAAAATGTTCTCAATTTTTTTTCCTTTAATATGAACAGTCTCGTCTTACAACAAATATAAGTTTTGTACTCACAATACTCTGCAGGATTTCAGATTTAGGGAAATTATGGTAAAGTTTTCCACTAAGCACTTAGTCACTCGAAACAATTAAAAATTTAAGAGGAGCATTTCCGTGTGTCACTGAACGCGCGGTGTGTGTGTGTGTGTGTGCACAGAGTGAATGAAGGATGTAAAGTGATGGGTGCATTAAAAGGAGTGATGAAGAATAGAGGGTTGGAAATGAATGTTAAGAAAGTTTTGTATGAGAAAGTGGTTGTGCCAACTGTGATGTATGGATCAGAGTTATGGGGTATGAAAGTAAGTGAGAGACGGAAACTAAATGTGCTTGAGATGAAATGCCTGAGGAGTATGACTGGTGTATCTCGATTGGATAGGGTTAGGAATGAAGTGGTGAGAGCAAGAATGGGTGTGAGGAGAGAAATTGCAGGCAGAGTAGATATGAATGTTCTGAGATGGTTTGGCCATGTGGAAAGGATGGATGATGAAAGGCTGCTGAAAAAGGTGATGAATGCGAGAGTTGATGGGAGAAATACTAGAGGGAAGTCTAGGTTTGGATGGATGGATGGAGTAAGGAGAGCCCTGAATGATAGGAGGATGGATGTGAGGGAAGCAAGCGAGCGTGCTAGGAATAGGAATGAGTGGCGAGCGAATGTGACGCAGCTCTGATGGGCATCTGCTGTTGCCACGGGGCTGCATCTTACAGAGGTAGCCCTGTGGTAGGGGCAGTAGGAGGAGTTGGCTGTTGTGAAGCGACACAGGCTGTGGAAGAGCCGGGAGGATGGGCTGTGGTACTCCAGTAGTGCCATCTGAACGGTCGCTAGCTCCCTCGTCATTGCCCATAGAGCAAAGTAATCCCACTATTTGTTTTCCTTTCTTGATGTCGGCTACCCCCCAATTAAAGGGGGAAACAGCCAAGGTAGATAGATAGAATATTAAATTGATTATTCATTTTTCTTTTGGTGCTGTAATTTTACATAAAAATGGCAAAAGAGTGACAGACATGCATGGATTATACCATACTGTTAACCAAAACTGTTTCAAGAAGGTTTATTTAGAGATATGTTCACAGAGGTCTCTATTTCAGTAGATAATAATCATCTGAGATAATGTATTTTTGCTTTTTGGGAAGACCTTGAAGTGGCTTAATCCATTCTAGATAGCATGCTAGTCTAACCTCTTATGATGACTTATTCCTGACTAATTGTAAAAAATTAGCTTTAGCTTAGATTCTTATGCCTGAGTATCTTTTTTCGCATTTTTATCTGTTGAGAAAATTTATTTTTTCTTTGGAAAATTCCTGTTTACAGTGCAGATGTGCGGCTTTTATTATATCTGAGCTTATTTCAATAAAATGGTAATAGTGTTAGGCTAATTGACATATTTTGATTGAGAAATATTTTAATGAGATATATTTGGCAGGGAAATTTAATCATCTATATTTTTTCAGTCCCAAAAAATATTTGCTTCAGCAGTGAAATCGTCAAGACATTACACAGAACATACTGAAAAAATAATATCTAGCACAGGGGTGGGGAACCTATGGCTTTAAGGCCGCATGCGGCCTTCTGAGTCATAAAGAGTGGCCTTCTGTGGCCTGTTGAGAAAAATGTTAAAAAATCATGAAATAGTATAAGATATGAAAAATATGATTCAGAAATTACAAAGTTTAGAAAATATATGTGAGTATAATATAGATAGTACTGTTAAAGCATAACAAAATGTGTAAGTTTTATGTTGTAAGACATTTTTATTTGCGGCGTTGCAGTATACATCTGGCACTGACGAGCTGCACATACAATGCACAGAACTGTCACTCAGCTCACTCAGTTACTGGCGTATTTGTATTGAGTAAGGCTTGTGTGACTAATTGGCTGTCTCAGAAAATAGTTGGCAAATAATCTATCAGTGCATTTTGAATTGAATAAAAAGTTTCATTTGAGCCCCTACCATATTGAAGAAATTAAAAAGAACATTGAAAGAAGAAAATAGAACCTTTAATGATGAATGGGAATTACAATATTTTGTTGTGTCAGATAATGGTAAAACGCAATGCTTGCTATGTGATACAATAATTTCAACACTCAAGAATTACAATGCACATCAGCATTATAGTACTCATAAGAACAATAAGTATGCCAAATTAGAAGGTGAGTCTCGAAATATTGCATTGAAGAAGTTAAGAGGGAAAGCAAATATAATTTTTTTTTTCATAAAGTAATACATCAAGAAAATGCTATGACTGAGGCCAGTTGCAAAGTTGCATATTTGCATGGAAAAAAGGGTAAGTCTTTTAGCCATGCAGAGCTAATAAAGGATTGTGTTATTGAAGTTGTACGATGCTTAGAACCAGAAAAGGTTAACAAATATAAAAATGTACCTCTGTCAAGAAGAACCAATACAGATCGTCAGCGTGAATTAGCCCAAAACTTAACAGAACAGTTAAAAAACATAATTAAAAAAGACACTACCTATTATTCAGTAGCCTTGGATGAATCAACAGATGCAACTGATTCTGCACAAGTATTATATTTTGTTCTTGCCATAGCTGAAGAATTTGATGTATATGAAGAATTACTTGCTTTAGGCACCCTTAAAGGGAGGGCACGGGGAATAGATGTTTTCAACAATTTCAAAGAGAAATTTCGTGAAAAGGTCTAAATTTCACAAAAATGGTGAGTGTGTGCACTGGAAAATATGAAGGACTCGTTGCACATCTCAAAAAAGAACTCGTAAATCAAAATGCTCTTATTTCCTTTCATTGCATTTTACATCAGCAAAATCTCTGTGCTAATTATGTCATTCTCGATGACACTTTGAAAAAGGTTGTGGGTATAGTAAACTTTATCCGAGCAAATGCTATGAGGCACCACCAGTTTCGACACCTGCTCATGTTGGATGATGAGATCATGAGTGTAGATTTGCCCTACCATTCAAAAGTGTGCTGGTTATCACAAGGTCAAGTCTTAGTGAAAATTTTGTCTTTGCGTGAGAAAATAGTTGACCTAAATTGTGAAAACGATCAAAATTGCGAATTATCAGATGCTAATCTCCTTCAAGAAGCTGCCTTTCTGCGTGATATTATGTCAAAGCAGAATGAGTTAAATATTTTGCTGCAGGGTAAAAATAAATCTATTCATGACATGTGGCAAAAAATCTTGGCATTTAGGAAGAAGTTGTCTTCTTTCAATCATTACTTGAAAAGTCAAAGCTTTTGGGAAATCATTTCCCGAGTAAACAAAGGTAATGAATGAAAGGGAAGAGGACACTGGTGAATCTGTTGAAAGATACACTGATCAAGGAATATGATGAAAGATTCAAGGATTTTGAGAAGTAAGAAATTATTTTAAAGCTAGCTTTCCAACCCCATACACTTGACTTTTCTGAAGCACCAGAAGAGTTTCAAATGGAGCTTATTGAGTTATCTGAAGATAACATTGTTGAATCGCAAGTCAATAATAAAGAAGATCCAGCAAAAATATGAAAGCAAGTGATAGAGTACTCCCGCCTCCGTGAACATGCACGTCGATTGATTTCGTGTTTCTCCACGACATATCTCTGTGAATCAACATTCTCTTACATGAGACAAATCAAGAATGCTTTGAGGGCTCAGAAAACCAAATAAAGCTCAAAACATCCATGCTAGAACCAAATATCCCATTGCTGGCTCAACAGAAACAATATCAGAGAAGTATATGTGGGAAAAAATGAGCTGACTCCTCCACCCGGAATGCACACCTGAAAATACATATTAAAGGCAAAAGAATTGGTCATTATAAGAAATCGGATACTCTTATCTCTACATCTTCATGAAATGAAGAAGCTCCTTTTATCAGTGCAGTTCACAATAAGTGTTCAAAATATGCTGAACCTTCTGATGCTTCTAAATCAGTTGTAGAAAGTGATAAAACTAGCATGCAATGTGTCCAAGCTGTTAAACATTATCCTGAAATTTCTTCAGGCCTCTTTAGTAGCAATCAGGAGAAAGAGGATACGACAATTTCTACACTGAAGACAGATGTCGAAGGCGAGTTCATTAGCATTAAAGAGGAAGAAGTTTTACCTGAAGATGAAATGATGAAAGAAAGGAAGGTGTTCGTGACACCAAAAGGAGGAACATCTACAAAAGACTTATTCATGAATCAATAAATTTAGATCTTCTTCAGGTAAAGATAGAATAGTAATCAAATAATGAAGGTAACAAAAGGGTGCCTGGTATGAGTTGGATGAATTGTGAGGCAACTTTTTTTTCATTTAATGACATAGCATACCTTATATCATCTCAGTATAACATTCCTTATGTCATCGCAGTATAGCATTCCTTATGTCATCTCAGTATAGTATTCCTTATGCCATCTCGGTATAGCATTCTCTATGTCATCTCTGAGTATGAAATTCATGTGATATAGGTCATTGTAGGAGTAGCGTTTTCTCATGTTTGTTCTTTGATGAGGCCAATGACATAATTGGTTAACTTATGATATGTTGAATAGTAATGTGATTACCTAATTGTGATTACCTAATTGTGTTTACGGGAAAGAGCCCAAAGTTCGTATCTTCCCGTCTAATGATCGGTTCCATTTTAGACTTAGTGATACTTATCATACCTGTCCTTAAAACTATGGATTGAGATAGCATTAACTACCTCCTCGCTTAGCCAATTCCAATTATCAACTACTCTTACACTGAAAAAGTATTTCCTTACATCCTGCAAAGAAGTTTTCTTACGAAGCTTCAAACTATGACCTCTAGTTCTAGAGCCAGCCATATCGAAATATCGATCCCTATCCACTCTATCATAACCATGAAGGAATTTAAAGACTGTCACCATATCCCCCCTTACTCTTCTAGCTTCGAGTGATGGTAAGTCTAATTCCCTCAGCCTCTCATCATAACTGAGATTGCGTATTTCTGGCACCAGTTTCGTGGCATGTCTTTGAACTTTTTCAAGCTTAGCTATGTGCTTTTTCAAGTGCGGATTCCAAAAGGGGGCTGCATATTCGAGTTTTGGCCTCACATAGGTTACATAAATATTTCTGAACATTTCCTTGTCCATGTGCCTGAAGGCTACCCTTACATTTGATAAGAATGCATATGCTGCCCTTACTATGCCATTTATATGTATTTCTGGAGACAAATCTGCCAGTATGTTTACTCCTAGGTCTCTCTCATTTTCTGTCTCTTGAAGTTGTACTCCAACCACCGAGTAGTCAAGCTTGGGCCTTCTTGCACTTGTACCCATTCTCATTACCTTACATTTTGAAGTATTGAATTTCATTAGCCACTTTTCTGACCACTCATGCAGATTATTTAGATCCTCCTGAAGTTCTCTACCATTGTTCTCGTTTTTTACTTTCTTCACAATCTTTGCATCATCTGCAAACATATTCATGAATGAATTTACACACTCTGGTAGGTCATTTACATATACAAGGAACAAAAGTGGCCCTAAAACTGAACCCTGTGGAACTCCACTACTAACTCTTCTCCATTCAGACACTGAGTGTCTTACTCTAACTCTCTGTTCCCTTCCTTCTAAGTAAGTTTTTATCCATTCCAAAACATTTCCACCTATTCTAGCCATTGAGTGCAGCTTCCTAATAAGTCTCCCATGTGGAACAGTGTCAAACGCTTTCTGGAAGTCTAGGAATATGCAATCTGCCCAGCCCTCTCTTTCCTGTAAGATTTGGCTTACCTCATCATAAAATTCTAATAAGTTTGTTACTGTTGATCTACCTTCTCTGAAGCCATGTTGCCTCACTGACAAAAAGTTGAAGGATTCCAAGTGAAGAGAGATATGTTTCCTTAGTAGTTTCTCCATAACTTTGCAAACTATGCTGGTCAAGGAAACTGGTCTATAGTTCAGAGCCGTATCCCTCCTTCCCTTTTTGAAGATAGGTATCACATTTGCTTGTTTCCAGCATCTTGGAATCTCCCCCGACTCCAGTGACTCCTTAAATATGATACTTAGTGCCACTGATATTGTGTTTGCGCATTTTTTAAGCACATGAGGGGATATGTCATCAGGACCTGTAGCTTTATGAACATCTAAATCCATCAGCGCTTTGCATACCTCTGTGGCTGTAAGGTTGATGTTCTCTAATACCGGCCCTTGAGCTTCTATCACTGCAATCTGAGGGGGTGGGGTATTTTCTACTGTAAATACTGACTGAAACTCCTTGTTCAATTCTTTGCAGATCTCTTCATCCGTCTCAGTGATGCTTCCATCCGCTCTCTTTAGCCATAAAACCTGTTCTTTTACCTTCAGTTTTCCTCTGATAAAGCTGTGTAAAAGCTTGGGATTTTCTTTAACCTTCCTGGTGATGTCCCTCTCATAATCTCTCTCTGCCTCTCTCCTTTTACTTAGGTAGTCATTTCTTGCTCTTTTGTAGGTTTGCCAGGCATTTATGTTTTTTCTCCTCCTATACCTTTTCCAGCATTTGTCTCTCCACTCCTTAGCTCTTTTACACCCATTATCGAACCATTTCTCTCTGGCATGAATTACACCTACTTTGGTGACAGGTATGCAGCAATCTACTATTTTCCCATATTTCTCACAAAAGATGTCATACATTTCTTGTACAGATTTGTTGTAAAATAAGGTTCTCCAGTCAATAACTGCAAAAAGCTCATTCATTTTGATGTAATGTCCTTTCGGATAGTTCCTCCTCATGTCCTCAGTGCCTCTACTCTCAGGAAGAATATCTTCAATGATATACTCCATCAACAACACACAGTGGTCACTCTTTCCAATTGGTGGTTCATACTCAATATTTTCAATATCCAACACATTATCTGTGAACACTAGATCAAGTAGTGATGGCTCATCCCCATCCCTGGCCCTTGTTGGTTCCATTACATGTTGGTGTAGGAAATTCCCTTGTACGCAATCTAGGAATCTTGCCCCGAATGAGTCCTCACCACTGTGTGGGTCAAGATTTATCAAATCTATCTCTTTATGATTAAAGTCTCCCATAATCAAAATCCTACATTTTTTTTCCCGTGCCATGTTAACAACTGAGTTTATGACTTCAATAGTACCTATATGACTTTCCTCATAAATTTCAAGCCTATTTTGGTTCCTTGGTGGGTTGTATACAACAGTTATTATAATGCTCTCTGACCCAGTATTTATGCGAGCAACAAGAAATTCCCTGAACTCACTTTCTATAGCCAAGTTTATTTCTTCAACTTGAATCCTCTCACTTATGAGCAGTGCTATCCCTCCACCAGTCCTCTCAGATCTTTCAACCCTTAGTATTCTGAAGCCCTTAGGAAAAACTGTGACACTGTTTATGTCCTCACTCAACTTAGTCTCTGTAATTGCTACTATATCTGCCTTACTGTTGTGAATCCTATCTTTTAATTCTACTGCCTTACCAGCTAATCCATCAGCATTTGTGTATAACAATCTTAATGAGGCCCCATCCCCTGATCTTCTGTCATTATCTTCTTTATCTCTCCTTTGTCTGGAAGTACTCTGTAACAAAAATTTTTCTTCTCTTCTTCATTTCTTTCATCATTTAACCTTCTTGCCTCTTGCAACAAGTTTTTGATCTTTCCCATCTCTTCTTGTGTTCTGTATCGTCTAATGAACACTTCTTTGAATTCTTGAAGGTCTTTTAGACTTTTTTTTCTCAACAATATTTCCCTACATGTTTCCCCTCTCTCAAAGGTTACTTTTGTTGGTCTCGGCTTTCCCTCCCTCGAATATTTACCTAGTTGGTGTATGTTTACAATATCCTCAGGACCACATACTACTCCAAGCTTTCTTATCAGGTCTACAACCCTAGCTTTATTTTCTTCAAGTCTCCCCTGCCATGTTGGCTCCTGGGATTCACTTATGCCTGAGATTACCACTGTCTTCTCCTTATCAAGTGCCAGTCTGATGAGTGGGTTTGCCCTTTCCATCACAACGTCTTTCATTTTTTCGATTACTGTCTCTTTATAGTCAACTGTTTGTATGTTTTCCAGTGCCACCACCTTTAAAGCCTCTTTTACTGCCACATTCCCCTTTAGTGCATCAGCAAAGGAAGTTTTCATGGCATCATTTTCCATATTCAGCTCCTGGAACTCTTTTCTGAACTGTTCAATGTTTTCCTTAATCTGGACATTCCAAGAAGCAATCTCGTCTCTCTCAGAAGAGAGCAGTGAACTAACATCTAATTCCTTTAGGTTGTCATTCAGCTGTTTGTTTTTATCTTCTTGTTTAGAAATTCTAGATTCTAGTTGACTCTTTTCCCCTTCCAGCTTCTTTATTCTTTTTTCTAGTTCCTTTCTCTCCTGCCCTTGTGCTTTATTTGCTTCCTCCAAACATCTTATTTGTTCTCTGAGTGTTTCATTCTCTTTCATTTCTCCATCCATATTCCGAATTTTATCATCAAGGCTTATAACCATTTCCTCTAACTTCTTGATTCTCTGTTTAAGTCCCCTGATGACTACCCCTTCTCCCGACCCATTTGTGGGAGAGGTTTGGGACAGATGTGGCCTCATTTTTATGTTTTCCCTCTCACAGAATATAGAAAGAAGACGAGAAAGAGGAAGAAAAAAAAAAAGAGAAAAACTTTTAATTGAGCTTCACACAGAATTTTTATATCTCCATATAAGTGCTATTTAGTGACTCAGTTTATCTCTTTTCTGGTAACACACATCTTAACTTAAAAACTTGACCATGGTAATTTAAGTATAAAAAGGAAAAGAAAAACAAAAGTCAAACCTGGAGGAAAATTCGAATTTGTGTTTGAGGTGGCACCCACCTGTTTCTGCTATATATTCTTCCTAACTGATAAACTGACTTGCTAACCAAGATATGTTATCACAGGATTAGACTTTACATTTAACTCAATATATATACAAAATAAAAAAAAAATAGTAAAAGAGAAAGCTAAAAGAAAAGCAAAAAAATGAAGAAAATAAGACAGCTGTACTACTTGGCAACTTAACTCAGTACTGTTGACAGGTGGATATTTGGTATTTTTTTTTAATTAATCAATTATTTCGTGTATCAAACTAACTAACTAGTTAATATAAATGGGAAGGATACTGATTTTAACAATATATAGAACCACAGGATCAGGTAAACGGCTTAAGAGCTTTCCCCTGTTTACACAAAAAATTAGGTAATGTGATGTGATGGCTCCACCTCTGGCAACTCTTCTAGATTTCCTTCAAGGCAGAACTGGACGGCAGCTTCTCTCTCTCCTCACGAAAAAGTTCTCAATTTTTTTTCCTTTAATATGAACAGTCTCGTCTTACAACAAATATAAGTTTTGTACTCACAATACTCTGCAGGATATCAGATTTATGGAAATTATGGTAAAGTTTTCCACTAAGCACTTAGTCACTCAAAACACAAGTAGTAATTTAAGAGGAGCAGTTTCGTGTGTCACTGAACGTTGTGTGTGTGAATGTGTCTGGAAGAGAATGCATGTATTCAGTACATGAAAGAAAATGTTATCTTTCACATCAGTATATTGTTGTTATAGGAATTTATTAATACTCTGTTGATTCTTTTTTCAAGTTCATATTCTTGGGTCATTATTATTAAAGAACTGTATTTGCAGCTTGTTTTCCCAGTCTACGTTCAGATTTTGGAAGTGCTGTATATGCTGTAATAAACAGCAAAAGCTGTCTTATGGTTTGTATATATGTGTTTTCCTCAGAACTTGTGTGTTGCTCATAAAAACGGAGTGTTCAGTAAGGTACAAAAAAAACTCTTTATGTGTCATTCACTTCAGATACATCTAAAATGTAGATACTACGTATTATTGTGTCTTGTAAATATATGAAGATACTCGCTTGGCTCATTGTTTTGCTTATGAACATTTTATTCATTGCAGGTTATCAGTGAATGTGTTTTATTGCTTGTTAATACAAACTGTTTGCTTCTTTGCTTCATGATCTTAGGAAATAATCTTTTTCTAGAAGAGTTAAGCAATAAAGAGTATCTGATATGTACTATATGATATTGTCATTGCTATTTTTTTTTTACTTGAAAGTAATCTGATCTCTGCACTTTTTAATGCAGAGGCTTATTGCTTAGAAAGGTTATAAGCAATAATTTACTGTAAGCATTAGTCATAGTCAGTACAACATTAAAGAAGTTTTCTTTTATTGTAATTTGTAGCCACGTTCAATGGGTTTTTCATTTGGAAGTGATTTTTTTTTTTATGTTTGACTAAACTCATCTATGCTTTGCACCAATTCCTTTCTAGTTTCATTATGATTGTGTGTTAGAGAAAGCTGTCACCTAGCTTGGAGTATGAATATGCCTATTAACGTACTAGTGACACATGTTGGCCATTCCTTGCTTTAGGAATGGAACTACTTATGTATCAGTTTGAGTCTAATTTTGAATCATATGCTGTATTATTTGGTTTATACATCTTTTATTAATAAATTTACTTTATTTCTCCATTGTTGTCTAATTCACTTTTAGGTACAACATTATAACATGACTCTGAGGTATTTGTAACATAATCTATCTATCTATATACATGAACCATTTTCCTCCTATAAGGGGAGTGGCTCAGTCAAAGGCAGAATAGTCTAGACACTTTGGGAAGAGAAAATACAGAGAAGGGGATTCCCAGTCCCCTCGCTCTGTCCCATTTATTCGACTTTTACGACACGGAGGAAGTATTCTAGCTCCCCTCCCTCATTATATAATTACTTAACAAGTTTTCCTAGTTTTTTCTTGTTTAAATAACATCCCTTGTTTTGTATCTTTTAGTGATGTGAATAT
>JAXCGZ010013293.1:0-62500 GCA_037179515.1 Halocaridina rubra | reverse complement strand
TGGTAGATAAGGGAGTCCGTGTCGTAAAAACCGGAACAGACCAATGCCAAGACTTTGGTCTCAACTCGACGATTACCTCTGTCACACAGGCAGAGTAGAATAGAGGACATTGCAATTGCAGAAACAGAAACGACATTCTGTTAATAATGGGAAACTGAAAGCATGAACACACATATAATGAGTTTTCAATATTATTCTACTGGATGAAAATGTATTGGTTATTCAAAGCTAACCAGAAATATTTATGCTACCATAATAGCATACAAAACCATTAATTCTTTGCTGGTATTAAAGGAAAACAATTTATTCACAATAAATGAAGAATAAGCAAGACAAATACAGTACTGTATGTATTCCTTAAATTGTGGGCAACCACAAAAGTTGCAATGCTTATTACTGATTTGCAATTAATATGGTAAAACACTCTATTTATGATATAGGAAGAATCTACGAGATAAATACATTATTCATTCACTTTTGGTTATCAAGAACTGTTTGCAATGAAAAAAAGGGTGCTTAAAACCACCTTTTGAAGTATTTGTAACTTATAACTCAAAGCACTTTATCCCCAACATATGAAGAATTAGCAAGATAAATACAGTATGCGTTCATTAGATTGTGGTTAACAGGAAATATTTGCAAAGCCAACAGGGTAAAATTACCTTTTAATTATTTGCAGTTTAACACGTTAGTTAAATGATTAATTATTTGCAATTTATATAGCAAATAGCTTTATTCACGAGTTTTTGACGCAAAACACTTTATTTCCGATGATAGAAAGGGGTGAAATGAAATTAGAATTTATTAGGAGAAGGGATAGATTTTTACGGTCTCATAACCAGTCTTCAGAGGATGAGATTTTTATTTATCACATTCAATGAAAAGAAACTTCTTAGCAATGTATATGAGCTGTAATTTCTAGGTTAAGGCATTAACTTTGGCAAGTGAGATTCCAGTTAGGTAATCTACAAAATTTCGTTTGTATGAGAATGGTATCTGAGAAAAAATTCGTAGGATTTAGCCAGTAACGAATGTAACTAATTCTCGATAAACCAATTTGCTTGACCCACGAGCTTTACCATACACTATCCCTCACCTTGTTGTGCCAGATGAATTCCTATGAAGATGCCACGTAAATAAGAATTGAAATAAACTTGACTGCTGAGGCAAGATGCTGCCTCTGGGATGTTTGGCCGCCAAATGAGGACGCTTCAATGTCCCTCCTGGTGACGTTCTGCAGGGTATATTTCTAGAGCAGTAACTGGCTCTTATATCATTTAAGGACTACTTTAGTGGTGGTCCTTGGCAGGCAATTATAGCAGAGATGCAAGGGAGAGACAGTATTTTAGGTGCAACAAGTGGAAGCAAATAAAATAAAACGAGAATAATAATGGAAAGTTAGGCTACTGGTAAACTATCTCTAGAACGTTCTTTGTGTTCTAGGAGACGGAATTTAAGTACTCATATAATAAAGAAGCTACTGAAATATATCTAGACAGGCTAATGACATAACAGCAAGACTAAATTTATAACAAAATTATCAGCAAGAGCTATTTTATCAAAAGAAAATTGAAACAAAACATATATGATAGGTTCACTGGAAAGGTGGAAAGGTAATGGGCTCTTTTCCGTAAACACAATTAGGTAAACATGGAGTATATCATTAAAGGACATCTATGGAGTAGTCCTAGCAGAAGAGGATGAAATAAAAAGCAGATGGGAAACGTATTTTGAAGGATTACTAAATGAAGAGAACCCAAGAGCAGTATTTGAAAATGGACTTCCAAATGAAGCAGTTACAACAACATTGGCTAGAAGAGAGGTAGAGTGGGCAGAAAGGAAAATGAAAAATGGAAAGGCAGCAGGACATGATAAGATACCAGTGGAGGTATGGAAGAGTCTTGGAGAGGAAGGCATAGATATCTAGTGGGACTTAATGCAAAAGATCTTTAGTCAGGAAAAGATGCCATAGGAATGGAGAGGAAGCTTAATCATCCCTATCTATAAAGGGAAGGGAGACATTCAGGAATGTGGAAACTATTGAGGTATAAAGTTGTTAAGTCATACTATGAAGATATGGGAGAAGATCATGGAGAGGAGACTCAGAGAGGTAACGACAATGGGGATGAACAGTTCGGCTTCATGCCTGGAAGAGGGATAGTGGATGCCATATTTGTCTTCAGACAAATGATGGAAAAGCATAGGGAGAAACAGAAAGGACTGCATATGGTCTTTATTGACCTGGAAAAGGCATATGATCGAGTACCACGTCAAGATGTGTGGAGGTGTATTAGAGAAAAGGGAGTCTCTGAGAAATATGTAAGAATCATCCAAGGGCAAAGGCAAATGTTAAGAGCAGTGTGGGCTTGACGAAAAGGCTCTCAGTAAATGTTAGTCTGCATCAAGTGTCTGCTTTGAGTCCATATCTATTTGATCTGGTCTTGGATGTAGTAACTCAGGGTATTAGAGATAAGTCTCCATGGTGTATGCTCTTTGCAGATGACATTGTACTGTGTAGCAACAGACGAGAGGTAGTGGAGAAGAAGCTTGACGAGTGGAGAAGAGTGATGGAGGATAGAGGACTGAGAATCAGCAGGAAGAAGACAGAGTACTTGAGGTTGAGAGATGATGAGGATGGGGTGGTCAATTTGCAGGGGAAGGTGTTGAAAAGAGTTGAAAAATTCAAGTATTTGGGATCAACAGTAGCAGAGGATGGTGACCTAGAGTCAGAAATAGCCCACAGAATACAAGTGGGATGGGAGAACTGGAAGAAAGTGTCATCGGTGCTGTGAGACAGGAGAATAGAGATTAAGTTGAGGGGTAAAGTGCATAAGACAGTTGTGAGACCTACGATGATATATGGAGAAGAGACATGGGCAATAAAGAAGACACAAGAGGAAAAACTGGATATGGCAAAGATGAGGATGTTGAGATGGATGTGTGGGGTGACAAGAAGCGATAAGATCAGAAACGAGGTAATTAGAGGTACCTCAAAAGATAGAGAAATATCAGATAAGATACAAGAAAGTAGACTAAGATGGTATGGTCATGTTGTTAGGAGGGATGAATAGTATGTTGGGAGGAGGGTGATGGAAATGAATATACAGGGTAGGAGAAGGGGAAGGAGACCAAAGCGTAGGTGAATGGATTGTATCAATGACGACCTGAGGTCTAAAGGTTTGGTGGGTGATGAGGCCAGAAACATCGACCCCACATAAAAGTGGGAAAAGATGTAGACGAAGAGGAAGAAGAGGAGTATATCATTGAAGATATTCTGCCTGAGAGTAGAGGCACTGAGGACATGAGGAGGAACTATCCGAAAGGAGATTACATCAAAATGAATGAGCTTTTTGAAGTTATTGACTGGAGAACCTTATTTTAAAACAAATCTGTACAAGAAATGTATGACATCTTTTGTGAGAAATATGGCTAGGCGTCATAAATGATACATTAGGTAAACAGTCCCCATTCACTTTTAACTATCCCACCACTTTAAGAAAATTATTAGTTAACGTTAGCCAAAACAAAAAAGAAGTTAATGCAGGAGTATACCAAATAAGCTGTAATGATTGCAATAGAGTGTACATAGGACAAACAGGCTGCTCTCTATCCCAGAGAGTCTTAGAACACAAGAGAGCAGTAAGATATAATCAAGAAAATTCGGCTCCTTTTACCCACATCAATGAACATAATCATCGGATTGATTGGAGTGGTGCCACTATGCTATTTAAAAGTACCTGTCAATTCAAACGGAAATTTGTGGAATCTTCCCTCATTGCAATGAAGGACAATTTTAATCTATCTAGGGGGCAATGGACCCCTGACATAATTGATAAAGACCTCCTGTAGCGCTGCCTCAACGAAGTTATCCCTCAAGATAAACCCCCAACCAGATTGTAGTCGTTATTGAGTATTTTGATTGTATTAGGATTTATATATGTATTTCATTTTGTATGCTCTTGTACATGGGGATGTGTGTACAGATATTGTTACATGTGTATATCTATATGTGCATATTTATTAATATTCTTTTAATTATAAAAATATGTTGGGGGTTATCTTTTTTAAGATCATTTATCATTTTAAGGATTAACATTTTTCTTTGTTAATGGTTTAATGATCTTGGCGGCTTCTTTGTTGAGGATAATTCGTTTGGATTAGACCTGTCCTGTTATCATAAAAAAATTTTTGATCCCTCAGGTCTCATGAGTCCATTTGTTTATGTCTCCTCCTTCTTTGTTATTTTTTTCTCAGTTGTGCTTGAGAAGGGATCTAGTTAGGATCCGAAATATAGCATTGTTTTATAAGTTTTGTTTCACTGATGGGCTTCCTTACTATTTAGTGCTGTATGCTAACAGTTTGTACTTATATATATATATATATATATATATATATATATATATATATATATATATATATATATATATATATATATATATATATATATATATATATATATATATATATATATATATATATATATATATATATATATATATATATATATATATATATATATATATATATATATATATATATATATATATATGTATATATATATATATATATATATATATATATATATATATATATATATATTATATATATATATATATATATATATATATATATATATATATATATATATATATATATATATATATATATATATATATATATATATATATATATATATATATATATATATATATATATATATATATATATATATAAACTAGAGATTCAATCTTTCAGGACATTTGACAGTTCTGCTAGATCTAGTTTTTACACCTGTTGTGTCAGACATGACATGAGAAGAAGTTACATCAACATTTTCTGTAGAAGTTTGAATTCTATTATTATATCTTATAATATTATGTTGAGCATAGTCAAAATTTGTATCATCTGAAATACATACAGAAACTCTTTCAAATGGTTTACTAGAACTATCAGACTTTCTAAAAAACTGTCGGTTTCCTTGATATGTTCTACCATTTTCAGTTGCAACTTCATATCTATGCCTACTAAGTATTTTGTTAACAGTAGCTTCTTTCCACTTTTTTGTTCCTTTTTCAATGGGTTGTACTCGTACAGTATCACCAACTTCTAAAGGTGTCAGAGGAGTATGCTTTGATTGTTTATTAGCAATATCAATAAGCTTATTTTATAACTTTTTTGCAATCACTTTCAATAGGAATATACGATGTCATAAGACGTTCAGTAAATGTTAGAATTGTTGTTTTAGTTTGTCTACCCACGAAACACTGTACTGGGCTTGTTTCCATGCCTTCTTGTGGTGTGTAGTCCAAGATAAGGATCTTTTACTTTTAAACATTTCTTCATTAAATTTTTGGCAATTTCACTGTGGCTTCTGCTGCGCCATTTGCTTTGCTATTACCGTGACTGATATGTTCATCAGATAAACCTCACTTGTTAGCAAAGCGTCCGAATTCATTGGATGAATATTGAGGACCATTATCAGAAATTACAGTATCAGGTATACTATGTCTTGCAAAATGGTGTATCAGTTTAGTTATTATTGCTTCAGACGTCATTGCTGAAAGATAATTAGCTTCAAAATATTGACTAAAGTAATCTGATGTGACAATATAGTTTCTACCAGAAATAAAAAATAATATCGGTAGCAACTTTTTGCCATGAGCGACATGGTACTTCATGAAAACGGAGTAGTTTTTGAGCTTGTTTGATGGAATAGGAAGAACACACATAACAAACTTCCACTTCTTGACGGATCTTAGCAGACATACCTGGCCAATAAATCAATCATAAGCACGACAAAGAGAGGAGTTTATACCAGTATGACCAGCATGGACCTATACTTTCATTTCACTATGCATTGATGTAGGAATGACAACACGCTCTCCACGGAGTATAATGCTATCTTGCACAGATAACTCGTCACAATATCTGAAATAGGGTGTTAAGGCTGGATGCAAAAGAGCTTTATTCTGAGGCCATCCCTCTATTAGGACTTGTTTCAGAAGTTTAAGAGTATCATCGGACTGGATTTTCATACAAATCTCTTCCAACCTTGTGGATTTGAAAGCAGTAAATGATAAATCATTTACAGATATTATTTCTTCTTTCTTGGCATTTCCAACAGGAGTTCTCGATATAGCATCAGCAACTACAATATCTTTACCTGGCTTGTATTTTATTTCAAAATCATATTCCTGTGCACGCAAAAGCCTAGCTTGAAGCCTTTTAGGAGCAGACGTAAGAGTCTTCTTTACAATGGAAACAATAGGTTTGTGATCTGTAACTACTGTTACCTTATGGGCCATATGTAAAATGATGAAGCTTATTTAAACCATAAATTGTAGCTAACATTTCTTTTTCAATTTGAGCATAGTTTTTCTCAGTTTTGGTTAATGCTCTACTTGTGAGAGCAATCAGCTTTCTTTCCTGCATAAGCATTGAAGCAAGTCTATATTCAGATGCATCATTCTCAACTGTCAACTCTTCATTTGTATCATAGAATGACAGCGTAGGACTATTCACAATCATTTCCTTGGTTCGTTGAAAAGCTTCTTCTTGATTTGAGGACCGATTCCATGGTATGTTGTTTTTCAATGAGTTGTACAATGGATGTAAAATATCCGAAATATTAGGTAAAAACTTGGACATGTAATTCACCATACCAGGGAAACAGCATAACTCATTAACATTTTGAGGTGTTTGGAACTCAAATATTGATCTTATTTTCTAAGGATAAGACTGAAGACCATCTTTAGATTTTACATGACCCTTAAAAGCCATACTATCTGAACGAAGAACAATTTTTTTTTTATTTAAGCAAGCATTTTGTTCACATCTTTTGAAAAATATTCTAAGTTTTGATCATGTTCTTCTACGGACTTGCCATGAATTATAATATCAATAGTAATAAAAATAACTCCAGGTAGATCTGAAAATGAACTTAGAATACGTTTTTGAAAAATTTTTGAGGAGACACCAAGTCCAAAAGGAATTCTTAACTACCTGTGTCTACCAAAACATGTCTGGAATGTTAGCGTGCTAGATCTTTCATGAAGTACAATATGCCACTAACCAGAATCTAGAACAGCTTTAAAAAACATAAAAAACTGTCCTAAGTCATGTAACTTATCTTCAAGAACAGGTGATGTGTATTGCTAACGTAGTAACGCTTTGTTCAGTTTCTTCGGATCTAAACAAATTCTAATATTACCATTTCTCTTTTGAGTAATCACTAATTGACTTACCTATGGAGTATGTTGTTCAACCTGTTTCAGAACTCCCATACTCACTAGCTTATTTAATTTAGTTTTGAGTTTAGATCTAACAGAAATAGGTATACGTCTGTCAGGCATGGCAATAGGTTGAGAATAATCTTTGACATTTAAATGTTGTAGACCAGAAAAAAGAACCTAATTTATTTTGCATAATATCTTGGTATTTATCTTCAACACTGACAGAAATTACTCTTTCAAAATTAAAATCACATACTTCAATAAGACTGATTTAGATACTTGATTTTTTCCCTAACAGAGGAGTAGTCTTCATTAACAACTATAAATTCTACATTATACTTTCTGTTGTTTTTAGGATTTACAATGCTTCTTCTACAGACACCTAAAGGTAATTGTATCTAAGAATTCCATAGAGACAAAACCTTATTTGTCTTCTGTATATTTTCAGCAAAGCTTGCAGGCAAAGTGTTACACTTGAACCAGTATCAATATGAAAAGTTATACTTTTACCATCAATTAACATTTTGCATTTAATATCTTTTGACTTGTAATATGCCATAGTAGTTTTTAAGGCTTTATTTTACATAAATATAATTACAATCATCTTCAAATAAAATAAACAATGGTAACAGGATTAGAAATTAAAATTGCAATTAGAAGGTATACAATGATAAAAAAAAGTGAAAGAGTACAGTGAGAGAATGTTATGACATTCATTCCTGTAATGTATTTGGGTATTTAACAAAGATTCCTTATGAGAAATGTTCTTTGGATCACTACATCAATGGAGACGCTTATAAAGAAGTGAAAGGAAGAAGTAATGCAGCACAGCAGCAGGACAGGCAAACGTCTTCGTAGGGGCTCAACAACAACAATGCATATATTATCCGCTCCATTCTACAGTACAGTAATACATAGGTGTCGCTGAGCGCATGAACATCTAACTATGCACAAACGACATACTTAAATACTTAGATATATTGCACCCATCCATGCCTTGTAGATAAAACTCGACAATGAAAATATAAACAAAATACAAGACCTTTCTAAGTGAAAATTTCAACTAACAAAATCCTATATGTAATTTCACTTAGCAATATATATAAACAGAAAGCATTACTGATTCACATATTATAAATTCAGTCTATCAACTGGTTTTCGCTTTTGACTTGAACGTCTCACTTAAGGTATTTGCTTTGGACTACTATTACTACAACCGGAATTTGCCTCAGGACTGAAATTTGGGTTAACTGTAGGTGCAATCTTGGGAATATCAGACTTATTGCTTGTGCTACGAAAATTAGATCTTTTAGTCTTATCCAGATTTTGGAATACATCAATAATACTCCTGTTTCCTAATTCAGACTCACTAGAGGTATCATATTCCTCAACATCACCAGAGTTAGCTTTGAGTTGCTTGAACATGTGGTCAAAATGCCTATGAAGAATAAGACCATCTTCACTCCTAACCTTGCAAGAAACAGGTCCAGTACATTCTCCCACAACACTAGATAAATTTGGAGGTCCTTGCCCAGAATAATTCTTAAAATATACATGATCGCCTACTTTACACTCAGGAGGTGAATTTGTCTTAGCACCTTTATAATACTTGGCCTGATTTTCCTGTTTCTTAATGATATGACTGTCAACATCTGGACATAAAAGTTCAAATTTAGACTTATTCCTTTGATTCATTAAAAGTTCACAAGGAACAACACCAGTTGTAGGATTAGGTGTAATCCTATAACGAAACAAAAACCTCAACAATATCTCCTCAGTACATCCCTCACTTTTTTCATAGCCATATTAAATGTTTTCAAGGTTTTATCTGCTAAACTAATTGTAGAAGGATGATAAGGAGCATTTGTAGCATGGTGTATTCCATTATTGCTTACAAAATCCTGAAATTCAGCACCAACAAGAGCCGGAACATTATCACTGACAATAATGTCTGGCAGTCCTTGACTAGAAAATAATTTTTGCAGTTTACACACAGTCACCTTAGCAGTCAACCTTGAGTTGGTATAATTTCAAACCATTTAGAATAAGTATCCACAATAATGATAAACATATGACCCTCCATAGGCCCCGCATAATCAATGTGTAGCTTTGATCATGGCTTGCTAGGGAACTCCCATGGATGCAATGTTTGTTTACCCGTACACTTTGACCTGTATTCTTGACAAGCTTTGCATAAATGAACACGTCTCTCTAAATCTTTATCAATTTGAGGCCACCATACATAGCATCTAGAAAGACTTTTCATTTTTACAATACCTGCATGAATATCATGCAAGTTCTCAGTTAAAGCATTTCGTCCTCGGGGTGGTATCACTACTCTATTTCCCCACAAAAGACAACCTTGCACAACAGTTAATTCATTTCTACGGTCAAAATAAGGTTTTAAATTTTCATCACAATTCTGATATACATTCCAACCTTGCAAAATATGGTTACGAACTTGTGAAAGTATAGGATTGCGATCCATCCAGCAATGAATGTCTTCAAAATTTACCCCAGTAAATTTTATCCTATCCAGCAATAGTACTTCCTCACCAACATGAACTGAAAATTCAAAATTACTTTCCTGCTGTATAGGAAATCTTGATAAACAATCAGCATTTGGAATCTTACATCCTGATCTATGCACTAAGTTATAAGAGTAAGCAGATAAAAGTAAAGAATATCTAATAAGTCTACCTGATGCCATACGTGATACTGTCTTCTTGTCACTCAGCAATTTTCACAATTGTTTGTTATTCATGAAAATGGTGAAATTTCTTCCTAATAAATATTCATATATGCATACAGACCACACATCTGCCAGGGTTTCTTTTTCTACCTGGGTATAATTTTTCTCAGCTTTTGACAAAGTCCTAAATGCAAAGGAAATTGGTTAAAAAAATCCAGTTACATCCTCTTGCTCTAAAGCCACTCCTAAACTATATGAGCTTGCATCACATGTCAAAACCTGAGGTTTACTAGGGTCATAATGAACTAATAAATTGTTTGATTTCAGTACTTCTTTAGCCTGTAAAAAAAAAGTTGTATTTTCCTTATCACTCCAAATCCATTCTGTAGATTCTGATTCCAATGCAATAATGGAGCCATAATTTTGGACATATTTGGTAGAAATCTGTTGTAAAATTTCACCATACCACAGAATGTGCGTAATTCCCACCAGTTCTGGGGAACTGGTATATTCAGTATAGCTGTCACCTTCTCAGCTGATGGATGAATACCTTGAGCATATGAAGTATAACCTAGAGAGTTAACAGTCGGTACAAAAAAGTCACACTTCTCTCTTTTCAATTTCAAACCACACTTTTGTAATTTACTCACTACTTTTTCAAGAATCAAAAAATGTTCATCAACTGTGGGAGCAGTAATCAATATGTCAGCTAAGTATACAGCAACATGTGGAATACCTTTGAAAATGTTCTCCAGCACTCTCTGGAAAATACCTACAACACTATTCAAACCATACTGGAGTCTAGTAAGCACATAAAGACCTTTGTGGGTATTTATTACCATATACCTTTGATATTCTTCACTGACTTCCAGTTGATGGCATGCATGGCTTAAATCAAGTTTATTATAGTACTCACTGACTTCCAGTTGATGGTATGCATGGCTTAAATCAGGTTTAGTAAAGTAGTTTCCTTTTCCCAACATGGCAAATATATCCTCATAAGTTGGCAATGGATACTTTTCAAGTTCACAGACAGGGTTAAGATTTTCTTTAAAATCAGCACATATCCTAACATTTTTGCAATCAGTCTTCAATACATTTACCGTGGGACTGGCCCGTTTTGAGAAAGTTATTGGCTATTATG
Organism: Halocaridina rubra; assembly: GCA_037179515.1. Taxonomy (NCBI): domain Eukaryota; kingdom Metazoa; phylum Arthropoda; class Malacostraca; order Decapoda; family Atyidae; genus Halocaridina; species Halocaridina rubra. The sequence goes on along the minus strand of JAXCGZ010013293.1, from coordinate 51,432 downwards.
CCTAAGTTTTCAAGTCTCTTCAGGTATTAAGCAACCACTGTTCATAAAATATCAATAACTTGTCTTGTAAATGAAACAGTTTCTCACCATAAAATAATGGTTTTATTCTACAACAATTCACATCATAATTACCAATCTGCAAGCAAAAGAAAAAACAATTACCTAAACGTCTAATAGTAACACAAAACATAATAATACAGCATATATAATATACAACATTCTCCCCGGCCATATAATTTTACCAGCCATAGCATTGTGGAGAATGTCTTTCCCGTTGTGAACGAAGAAGTGGATTTTGTGCCAAAGTGGTCTGCTCAGAGGACTGACCTCTTTGCGATACTGAGGCTGAGTCCTCCATTGAAGGCGAAGGTGAAGGCTCTGAACTAGATCGATCAAGTTCCTTTGCAATGACTGGCTCAAGTTCAGATATTTGAAGCTTGAGTTCAGGTGCTTGAATAGAAGGTCCCTATACTTCTGTAGTTGGGCACAGAGCCAAGTCTCGAAGAGATACAATTGACTCACAACCATCACTATGTCTAACTTGTGCATATGTTGGATTATCATGAATTAACTCCACTTCTTTAACAATGGGTTCGTCCTTCAAGCACCTCGCAAAATGACACAAAAACACTGGTCCTGGATTCAACAACCAAGAAGAAAGAGAATCCCCTATAGATGAAAGTGGTGGAAATGCAAAAAAAAAAAAAAAAAAAAACTCTCATGAGGGGTCGAGTTAGTAGCTGTTGATAGAAGTGATCTAATACAGTGCAGAGCCTGAGGCAGCACCCGGTGTGATTCAGGGAGATTGCAGGACTTCAGAGCCAGGCAGATTGCATTCCAAATAATCCCATTGTATCTTTCAACTTGTGCATATCCCTCAGGGTGATAAGGGGTAGTCTTGTGCTACAACCGCAAACAACTTTGTTACCCCTTTTTAATTACCACTTCTTTAAATGTAACAATCAGCATTCATTTCAACTAATCAGCATTCACTTCTCCTCAAATAGCCAATTATATTGATGTTGTGGCCTTACTCTCGACAATACCTTGGCTGACCATCTTAGTACCAAGACCACTCCCTGTCCGAGGTTTTATATACCTGGTCAAGAATGCTGGCAGGGAGAGTACAGTTCCAATCCAGCGTTCTTAAACACATAACTAGATTATATTCCCCTTACTGGCTTTTGTTCACCTGAAGTTCCCTGTGTATACTTTGTATTATTCGTTATTGTGAATTAGTTTATTGCTCTCCTGCCAGGTTTCATTTAAATTTTCATATCAGTTTAAAGTTATATTAATTATCATTATTATTTTCTTGTTGGTTTTGTCACTTTTTTGTGTATTAATCTGTAGGTTTATATGTAATTTATATTTATTAATTATTAATGTGTTTAAGTCTGCTTTAGTTAAACTGCAGGCTTGTACAGTATTTATGTGTGTTTTGTTAATCTGTAGGTTTGTTAAATCTCAGATTGTAATTCCTATTGTATTAAGTGAAATTAATATTGCAATTGTTATAAACTGTTCACCTTATTTCCATGCCCTTCACTATTTCGAGCCAAATTACGAGTCAGTTAGCCATGAAAAACTTTAATTTGGTATTTACCAGTCATACCTGGGTATAATATATTGGCGACCTTGCCAGGATTCTTGCTCAAGGTAAAGTAGTTTACATTAACTTCTCTCTTGTTCCCGTATTGTTATAACAATTGTATTACAATTTCAGAAAAGTGAACAGTGAATTCCTGAGTTTTTTTTTTTTGTGAGAAACATTGGGTAGTTCTCGATACGTTCTTCCAACACTCGTTAACTTTGTTAACCTAATCAATCTCATGAACCAGTATTAAATGGCTTGTTAGGTTTTTTTCAATAATCGTCAAGCATTGGAGTGCTTTATCTTTTCAAATCTCTTTATTCAAATATCAATATTCACTGTACTCTCACAAGTATCCAAGTCTCAAAGTACTCTACTCAAGTATCGGGATCCGTATAATCCCATCTCTCATGCTAGTTTCTAGTATCTTTACCTAGCAAGTCGTTAATACTCTAGTGTCGAAGTAGTTGGGTATAGTAAATCATAGATTCCCGGGGTCGTGCTTGACTATCGCCACTGCATTTTCCCAGTGCTTTCTCACTTCATATTTCCTAAAGCTTTGATTATTAGACGTCATGGCTAGTGAAGGATTTGATATATCATTTTTCTTGAAGAATCCCTCTTGGGATCAAGTAAGTAACATTAGAAAATCTGATTGGTTAAAGATTGCTTAACATTATCAAATTGCTCTTCCAACTCACCCCTCAAAGGTAACTAAGAAAACAGTTAAGGAAGTTGTTTCAAAACTTTTAATGAAACAAGATGAACTTGAAGTAATTGCTGAATATGTTTCATTACTTGTGGATATCGAGGAAGATTCCGATTCAGACGAGATTCCTAAGTCAAAGAAAACTGAAGTAGCTCGTATTGATAATGCAACTCCGAAATTTGACCCCTCTTCTTCGCTCGAGTTAGAGAAGTATAGATTAGACCTTCAGTATAAAATGGAAGTAGGAACGAGAAAATTAGAAGTAGAAACGAGAAAATTAGAAGCAGAAATGAGAGAAAGGATATTAAAATTAAAATTATAATTAGAAAGAGAATTAAAATTGAAAGAGCTGGAACAGGTTGGTAAGCATAGGGACATAGAACTATCTATAAAAGAGAAAAAGTCATCTTACAACTTTTCCACAGTTTCTTCTATGGTACCAATATTTGACTAAGGAGACATTGATGGGTCCTTTAAATTGTTTGAGAAAATCGCTAATAAACATAAGTGGCCAAAAGACGAGTGGATGAACATTATAGGTAATAAATTGTAGGGAAAGTCTCTGAGAGTCGATAATAATTTGGATGTAACGGAAGACTATGATTTTGTTAAAACTCAAATACTTCATGCGCATGCAATCACACCCGAAGGATATAGGCAGAATTTAGGAATATGACTACAGCTAACTATCAAACCTATGTGGAATTTGACACCGAGAAAATGCGACAGTTCAAAAAGTGGTTAGAATCCTTAAATGTCACTACATTTTCCGAACTCTTGAATGCAATAGTCTTGGAGGAATGGAAGAGTAAAATACCATTTCCTATACTTAAATATGTAGAGGAGAGCAATATAACGGAGCTTCTTAAGGTGGCAAAAATGGCAGATGCTCAAGTTTTACGGTTGGAATCCTGGAATGTGCGTGGGGTGGATCATGGTGTTTTTGTAAACTCTACCTCTCGTGATCCCCAAAGTAGATGGAGTGATGTGCAAAGAGACAATAAGTCCAATTCAAACCAGCAATTTTGTGCTTTTTGTAAGAAAGTAGGACATACCATTGCACAGCGTAAACATCCAGGATGCCAAGTTTCAAAGAAGTGTTCTACCGATACAAATTCCGATACTAAACCTATTGCTTCTAATTTTTGCTCGTCTCAGACCAGTATGTTCAAAGCATTTACTTTCACGGGTCATGTCGCACTTTGTCCAAAGGGTCAGGCATTCCCCATAACTATTCTTAGAGATACTGGGCTGCTCAGTCCATTTTAGTTCATAATGCTATTCCTAATCTGAGGCATAAGTTAACAGGAGAGGAGGTTCTACTCTCAGATTTAACATCTCATATGTCATATCCACTTTGCAGATCAAAGGTAACCTTCTCTCGTGGATCAAGCAGAGTCTACAAAATCGTAGTGCACGAGTCAAAGTAGATGGGCACTACTCCACCTACAAAAACCACGAAAATGGGACCCCCCAAGGTGGAATCCTTAGCCCCTTCCTATTTAATTGTCTTATGGAAAAACTCATGGACATCGCACTACCACATGGAACCAAACTCTTCAACTATGCGGATGACTTTGCCCTTGTCACAATAGGACACAGAAACTCTAACAAGACACAGCGCTGCCTCACCAAGATTCACCGAGCCTCCATCTCCCTTGGAGTAAGAATCAATGCCCTCAAAACCAAGGCCCTTCCCATCCACCAGTGGAGACCAGACACTAATCTGGTCATAGGTAATGAGCCTGTGGACTGGGTTACCAAACACCAATACCTGGGTGTAATCATCGACCAAGGACTAACCTTTGGACCAGAAATTCAACACTTGCGCGACAAGTGCAGCCAGCGACAAGCGGTCCTTCGTCGGATGTCGGGCCTCAACGATGGTGCATCATTTAATGTCCTCAGAACCTTCTATGTACAAGCCATACGCAGCCTCATAGACTATGCTTGTCCCACACTCTGGCTACTAACAGACCAACAGTGGGACAAGATAGAAGTAATTCAAAACAACGCCACACCTACCATGCTAGGAGCCCCCATGTGGACCAAGAGAGAAAACCTCCAGATGGAATCGGGACTCATTCCACTCAAACTCAGAGCTCAGCAAAGACTGACCCTCCTTGTGGCCAAAACCACCACTGCCCAACATAAATGCCTAGCTGGCACAAATCTCCATCTAGCCCTCAATCGCAAGCCCAACCACCATCCTAGAACCTGGGCAGCCAAGGTCTGCGCTAGCCTGCAAGCACTGCCAGTCAGGGAGAGCATCCTAGCCAAGATACAAGACACACCGCTTCCTGAATACAGATGCCCACCCCCATGGAATGACCAACCACTCGATATAAAGGCCAAACTCTCAAGTCTACTACACTGACGGTTCAGTAAACCAAGAAACTGGAGCCTCAGCCGCCGCCTTCATCACTGGAAACCACGTCCTATCCTGGAGACTGTCAAACTCCTGCTCATCGCTCCAGACTGAGCTTGTGGCCATAGCCAACGCCCTTGACTTCTTCATCCAGCAAGAAGCTGACCATGCCCTTATTCTCTCTGATTCTAAAGGCGCCTTACAGGCCATCAAAGAAGCCACTCCTCAGAGACAATATACGCATCATCACCACCATCCTCAGCCACTACCACAGGACAACCAGCCTTGGAAAAGCCATCACTCTTGCCTGGATTCCCAGCCATGTCGGCATCAAGGGAAATGAGGAAGCCGATCAAGCCGCCAAACAAGCCACTCTCAGAGCAGAAATCCAGATATCTCTGTCTCCTGGTATGCAACAGATTAAAAATAAAGCCACCAAGTCACTCCTTAACACCTTAATAACTAAACACAACCTGTGCACAGACATTGGCTCCCCCTCCACCTGGTGGTACAAAGCCACCACTGATCTTCGGCGTATCACCCTGCCGAAGAGCCTTCGACGAAGCACTGAGCTCAATGTGTACCGTCTGAGACTCGGGTACAAGTGCACCTGGCAAATAGTAGAGAATATCATCATCAAGGAATGCACCTTTTGCCAGGTAGCCTCACCACATCCACTGCTACATTACATCCTGGAATGTGATTCTTTTTCAGAGATTCGACGGAAAACTGGTGCCCCCGCAACATCTAGCGAAGACCCAAATGCCCTTCAGGTTGCTAGCTCCATCATCAGACTAGCAACAAATAACCACATGAACAGTCTAGCAAATATTATCAGACAATACCCTCCACCAAGATAGCCATGCAATAACTCTCTCTCACCCCCAAAACAGGAATTCATTTAAGTTGTTTGATGTAAACTAATAATTCACAACTGAACACTTATGCTCTCCGTTATCTTTACAGTGTTGCACAATCTCACCTGCGGGCCAATTAGGAAAGTCCGATCATCACCAATAACAAGAATTCACCCCACCTCCTCACCAACAGGAAAGCCCATTCACCAGCAAGAGCGAATGCCACGTACACTCCAAAGAAAGTCTCACCCCACCTGCGGGCCACAAGTGGAAGGTCCGCTCATCCTCAAGGGTGAACATCCAACAAGTCAAATGTAAAAGTATCTGTTAAATATGGTAAACTGCCTGTTCAAGGAGTTCAGCTATTATTGGGAAATGATCTCGATGGAGCTCTTACCATATCTAATATTACTACTCTTGATATATTACCTAATTATAATTACCTAATTGTGTTTACGGGAAAGAGCCCAAAGATCGTATCTTCCCGTCTCCTGATTGGTTCCATTTTATACTTAGTGATACTTATCATACCTGTCCTTAAAACTATGGATTGAGATAGCATTAACTACCTCCTCGCTTAGCCAATTCCAATTATCAACTACTCTTACACTGAAAAAGTATTTCCTTACATCCTGCAAAGAAGTTTTCTTACGAAGCTTCAAACTATGACCTCTAGTTCTAGAGCCAGCCTTATCAAAATATCGATCCCTATCCACTCTATCATAACCATGAAGGAATTTAAAGACTGTCACCATATCCCCCCCTCAATCTTCTAGCTTCAAGTGATGGTAAGTCTAATTCCCTCAGCCTCTCATCATAACTGAGATTGGTATTTCTGGCACCAGTTTCGTGGCATGTCTTTGAACTTTTTCAAGCTTAGCTATGTGCTTTTTCAAGTGTGGATTCCAAAAGGGGGCTGCATATCCAGTTTTGGCCTCACATAGGTTACATAAATATTTCTGAACATTTCCTTGTCCATGTGCCTGAAGGCTAACCTTACATTTGATAAGAATGCATATGTGCCCTTACTATGCCATTTATATGTATTTCTGGAGACAAATCTGCCAGTATGTTTACTCCTAGATCTCTCTCATTTTCTGTCTCTTGAAGTTGTTCTCCAGCCACCGAGTAGTCAAGCTTGGGCCTTCTTGCACTTGTACCCATTGTTATTACCTTACATTTTGAAGTATTGAAATTCATTAGCCACTTTTCTGACCACTCATGCAGACTATTTAGATCTTCCTGAAGTTCTCTACCATTGTTCTCGTGTCCTATTTTCTTCAAAATCTTTGCATCAACTGCAAACATATTCATGAATGAATTTACAGACTCTGGTAAGTCATTTGCATATACAAGGAACAAAAGTGGCTCTAAAACTGAACCCTGTGGAGCTCCACTACTAACTCTTCTCCATTCAGACACTGAGTGTCTTACTCTAACCCTCTGTTCCCTTCCTTCTAAGTAAGTTTTTATCCATTCCAAGACATTTCCACCTATTCTAGCCATTGCTTGCAGCTTCCTAAAAAGTCTCCCATTTGGAACAGTGTCAAACGCTTTCTGGAAGTCTAGGAATATGCAATCTGTCCAGCCCTCTCTTTCCTATAAGATTTGGCATACCTCATCATAAAATTCTAATAAGTTGGTTACTGTTGATCTACCTTCTCTGAAGCCATGTTGCCTCACTGACAAAAAGTTAAAGGATTCCAAGTGAAGAGAGATATGTTTCCTTAGTAGTTTCTCCATAAGTTTGCAAACTATACTGGTCAAAGAAACTGGTCTATAGTTCAGAGCCGTATCCCTTCTTCCCTTTTTGAAGATAGGTATCACATTTGCTTGATTCCAGCAACTTGGAATCTCCCATGACTCCAGTGACTTTTTAAATATGATACCCAGTGCCACTGATATTGAGTTTGTGCATTTTTTAAGTACATGAGGGGATATGTCATCAGGACCTGTAGCTTTAAGAACATCTAAATCCATCAGCGCTTTGCATACCTCTGTGGCTGTAAGGTTGATGTTCTCTAATACCAGCCCTTGAGCTTCTATCTCTGCAATCTGAGGAGGTGGGGTATTTTCTACTGTAAATACTGACTGAAACTCCTTGTTCAATTCTTTGCAGATCTCTTCATCCGTCTCAGTGATGCTTCCATCCGCTCTCTTTAGCCTTAAAACCTGTTCTTTTACCTTCAGTTTTCCTCTGATAAAGCTGTGGAAAAGCTTGGGATTTTCCTTAGCCTTCCTGGTGATGTCCCTCTCATAGCCTCTCTCTGCCTCTCTCCTTTTGCTTAGCTAGTCATTTCTTGCTCTTTTGTAGGTTTGCCAGGCATTTATGTTTTTTCTCCTCCTATACCTTTTCCAGCAATTGTCTCTCCACTCCTTAGCTCTTTTACACTCACTATCGAACCATTTCTCTCTAGCATGAATTACACCTACTTTGGTGACAGGTATGCAGCAATCTACTATCTTCCCATATTTCTCACAAAAGATGTCATACATTTCTTGTACAGATTTGTTGTAAAATAAGGTTCTTCAGTCAATAACTGCAAAAAGCTCATTCATTTTGATGTAATCTCCTACCGGATAGTTCCTCCTCATGTCCTCAGTGCCTCTACTCCCAGGAAGAATATCTTCAATGATATACTCCATCAACAACACACAGTGGTCACTCTTTCCAATTGGTGGTTCATACTCAATTTTTTCAATATCCAACACATTATCTCTGAATACTAGATCGATTAGTGATGGCACATCCCCACCCCTGGCCCTCGTTGGTTCCATTACATGTTGGTGTAGGAAATTCCCTTGTACACAATCTAGGAATCTTGCCCTGAATGAGTCCTCACCGCTATGTGGGTCAAGATTTATCCAATCTATCTCTTTATGATTAAAATCTCCCATAATGAAAATCCTACATTTTCTCTCCTGTGCCATGTTAACAACTGAGTTTATGACTTCAATAGTACCTATATGACTTTCCTCTTAAACTTCTAGCCTATTCTGGTTCCTTGGTGGGTTATATACAACAGTTATTATAATGCTCTCTGACCCAGTATTTATGCGAGCAACAAAGTATTCCTTGAACTCACTTTCTATAGCCAAGTTTATTTTTTCAACTTGAATCCTTTCACTTATGAGCAGTGCTATCCCTCCACCAGTCCTCTCAGATCTTACAACCCTTAATATTCTGAAGCCCTTAGAAAAAACTATGACACTGTTTATGTCCTCACTCAACTTAGTCTCTGTAATTGCTACTATATCTGCCTTACTGTTGTGAATCCTATCTTTTAATTCTACTGCCTTACCAGCTAATCCATCTGCAGTTGTGTATAACAATCTTAATGAGGCCCCATCCCCTGATCTTCTGTCATTATCTTCTTTATCTCCCCTTTGTCTGGAAGAACTCTGAAATGAAAATTTTTCTTCTCTTCTTCATTTCTTTCCTCATTTAATCTTCTTGCCTCTTCCAACAAGTTTTTGATCCTTCCCATCTCTTCCTGTGTTCTGCATTGTCTAATGAACACTTCTTTGAATTCTTGGCCTTTTAGACTTTTTTTTTTCTCAACAATATTTCCCTACATGTTTCCCCTCTCTCAAAGGTTACTTTTGTTGGTCTCGGCTTTCCTTCCCTCGAATATTTGCCTACTTGGTGTATGTTTACAATATCCTCAGGACCACAAACTACTCCAAGCTTTCTTATCAGGTCTACAACCCTAGCTTTATTTTCTTCAAGTCTCCCCTGCCATGTTGGCTCCTGGAATTCACTTATGCCTGAGATTTCCACTGTCTTCTCTTTATCAATTGCCTGTTTGATAAGTGGGTTTGCCCTTTCCATCACAACGTCTCGCATTTATTTGATTACTGTCTCTTTACAGTCAACTGTTTGTATGTTTTCCAGTGCCACCACCTTTACAGCCTCTTTTACTGCCACATTCCCCTTTAGTGCATCAGCAAAGGAAGTTTTCACTTCCAAGAGTTCTTGATGAATCCCCTGATCATTTTCCTTCTTGTGCAGTAACAAGAGCTCAAGCTAAACACTCTGTGTCTAAATCTTCCTTACCTTCCCCTAAAGTTCAGGAGGATCTCCTAAGCCAGTCTTTGTCTAGAAAGAAACTAATACAAGCACAGAGTTCTGATACTTCGTTGGCAGTGATGCGACATGTTGCTGTAGATAATGATGATAAAAGCATCACAAAAGAAATTCAGTCTAATCAAGGTACGAATGTTAAAAGTCAATCTTTTCCACAGGTCTTAACTGAATTGGGAGTCACCCATGTAACTTCCTCTGCCTATAACCCACAATCTAAGGGGTGTCTGGAAATATTTCACAAAACTTTAAAGTAGGTGTTGCGAGAACATTGTTTACCATATGTAATTCAGAAAAAGTTGAGTCCTCTAAATTATGTCATAGCAACACCTGATCGTAGAAAGAAAACACAGTTGGATCATGTGAATTTACTCAAACCTTACTATTCCAGATCACCAGAGGTAGATGTCGGAACTGTTTATCCCATTACGGTATGTGTGGCAGACACCAATCCTATGTCTGAGATGGGATTGCATGGTGATGGTGAGAGTAGCCTACCTGTTGACTTACCCTGTAACCAAGGCTCTCTCTCCAACACCAGTATATCACATAATGTTAAAGAATATCAAGATGATCTTCATTCAAGCCAGAAGGCAAACTTGGCTCAGCTGTTGCATCAACTTCCCTCTGTTATTTCTGATTCTCCAGGATTGTGTAATTATATCCAACATGACATAAAGTTGATTAGTTCATGTCATGCCCCTATTAGGCAAGCTCCATATAGAATACACCCCCATAAGAATGATAATATGAAGAAAGAAGTAGATTATCTATTAACTCAAGGCTTAGCTGAACCAAGTATGTCTCCCAGGGCATCACCATGTATTTTAGTGCCAAAATCTGATGGATCTTTCAGACTTTGTACTGACTATAGAAAAGTAAATAACATAACTACAAAGATTCTTATCCCCTCCCCTTAATAAGAGACCTTTTAAATACTATTAGAAAATCCCAGTTTATTACAACCATTGATTCACTAAAGGGTATTATCAAATACCCCTTACAAAGAGTGCTAAAGAGATTTCCGCATTTATCAATAAATTTAATTTGTACCAATATGAAATAATTTTAACTTTACAATCTGTTTTAAGGCTCTAGACTTCAACCTTTTTGAAAGCCGACCAACAAACCAATGTACTGCACCCTGTGGCAGATAATTCCTGCAAGTTGAAGAAGCATCAACAACCCATTTCCACCAGAGAAAAAGAGGCACTGGCTCTCATCCTTGCAATAAAAAATTTTGAGTGCTATCTTCAGGCTTCGCCTCACAGTGTGCAGGTTTTCACCGATCACCACCCACTGGCCTTTATCAACTCGACCAAACCACCCCAACAAAGGATTTTTAGGTGGTCCCTCCTACTTCAAACCTGTAATTTTCAAGTTCACCATATCAGAGGCACAGAAACTATATTCGCTGATACCTTATCATGTGGATTTGAAGAGGATGCCAGTGTGAGAAATGTCCAAGCTTTCAACGTGCTGCCATCGGTATTTCTACGAGGCACCAGTGCCAACCAAAGTCAAAGTCAAAGTCAAAGTCAAAAACTTTATTCCATCAAAAATGGCTATTACATGATAATTAATCTAATTACAAATTACAATGTAAAATGTCAAAATAAAACAAATGAAATTTGCAAAGCACAAAATCAAAAAATTTACACATTAAAATATGCATGCGTACACTTCGTCTACCCAATGGGAGGATAATAATGAGACTAAAATCACTTATTAAGTAGGTGATTTAAAAGATGAGATTTAAGTGAGGGTAATGTTTGGCAGCTTCTTAAGCTTGCGGGTAAAGAGTTCCAAAGTCTCGGGCCCATTACATTTAAGGCTCTTGCCCCAATATCAGTGGAAGTTCTGGGCACGTAAAAAGAATTCTGATATCTGGTGTTGACGTTATTGATACGCACTTGATTAACTGTTGGCAATGAGAAGAGCCATTCCGGTAATATTCCATGATTTATTTTAAAAACTAAAAGACAGATATTATATATGAACTTCATGTCCATCCTTAGCCAACCCAATCTCTCAAAGAGGGGAGTCACGTGATCATATTTATGCACCCCCCCTATGGCAACTCTTGCAGCAAAATTCTGGAGCCTTTTCACTCGTAACATCTGGGTCTTAGTCGTGGAACCCCAAACACTTAGACAGTAGTTGAGAATACTTAAAATCAATGTTTGTACTACAATTACCCTACAATCAGGCTCGAATCTTTCATAGACTCTGTTCAAGTAAATAAGGGTCCCGTTCACTTTTTTATGTAGTTCATCGATATGAAAATTAAATGTCATGGTACTGTCCATAATAACTCCTAGATTTTTAACCTTATTAGATGGGAAGAGTGAAACATTGTTGAAATTTATACTGAGGTTCTCAGGAATGCGGGACAGGTATTGATTTGATCCAAAAATAACGAATTTAGTTTTATTTTCGTTCAGTAAAAGACCATTACTGTTAAAATAACTTTTGGCACAGTTTAATATATCTTCAGCCCTTTTTAAGATTTCAGGAATTCTATCAATGTCACCAGTAAGCATAATCTGGGTGTCATCAGCATACATAACAAGTAGGCAATCTCTTATAAATTGAGGTAAATCATTAACATATACTAAGAAAAGCAGAGGACCCAAAATTGAACCCTGAGGAACGCCAAAACTGATATCTAAAGAAGAAGAGAGAGTCGAGCCCATTCGAACTGATTGAATTCGATCTTTCAGATAATTTTCGAACCAAAATGAGTCAACATGAACTTTGGAAAGTTTTCTCATTAGAATTTGATGGTGTACACTGTCAAATGCTTTAGACAAATCTAACAATAATAAAAGTGATATTTTCTTATTTTCAATATTACTATAAATTTTATCAGTAATTTTAAGTAGGGCCGTCTCGGTCGAAAGTTTAGGCCGAAAACCGTGTTGTTCTTCACATAATAGACAATTTGATTCAAGGAAATTAATTAACTGGGTGGCAACTACCTTCTCAAGTATTTTAGACAGAATGCTGAGAAGAGAGATTGGCCTATAATTTTCAACATTATTAGTATCTCCACTCTTAAAAACGGGGATGATATAGGGATGCTTCCAGAGGTTAGGATAAATGCCTGTAACAATGGATGTATTAACAATGACTAAAATGAAAAATACTGTAACTGGCAATGAGTCAATTAGGAAGTGAAGTTGTATCCCATCGGAACCACAAGAGTTTGTTGGTTTGAGGTTCTTTATGATAAGAATAAGTGTGACTAAATCGATTGGGTGCGGTCTAAAATTATTGATAATATTTCTTTCAGCTGGAGGCTGGCAATTATGTGGTTGATTAATAATCAAGTCATTATTATCTTGGGACTTTTCATATGTGGACTTACCTATTTCAGCAAAATGCTTATTAAAATCATTCACTCGCTTTTCCACATTATCACTGAGAAGGTCAGAATTTTCTAAGATTTCCTTATTTGCAGGAATTATTCTTTTTATAACATTCCAAGTTCCTTTGATATTTCCCTTATACTTGGAAAATTCTTCCCTGAAATGATTTTTCTTCTTTTCGGACAACATTGTTTTAGTAAGGTTTCTTTCTCTTCTATAGGCTCTTTCCATCTCGGAGTTTTGTCTATCAGATTTAAATTGCCTTAGGAGGTCATCTCTCCTTTTCATTTGCTCTTTTAACTGAGAGTCAATCCACGGGGCAGGAGGGCGTGTCATGACTTTGGTTGTAAGAGGGGCACATTCATTTAAACATCTCGTAAAAACATCAGTAAAAGTAGAAACTTGATAATTTACACAATCTGTAGTTAGTATTGAATTTAAAATGTTGTATTCATTAAGAAGAGTGTCGCAGAAACAATTTTGAGAATAATTCTCAAGAGATCGGAAAGTTTTAACAATTGGCGGTCTCTTTTCCTTCCTGACATTAACTGTAGCTATTAGAAGCTCGTGGTCTCCTACAGGACAAGGTAAGACATCGTGGTGAACTATAAAACTAGGTGTATTGGTAATTATAAGATCAATTAGGCTGGAGGAATTAGCGGTGATACGGATTGCTTTCTTCACAAGCTGATTTAAGTGGAGGGATTGAATTAATTTCCCCATTTTATTATTAGGAAGAAGGAGATTATCATTGAAGTCGCCTATAATAATGAGAGGTTTGCTCCTCAAACAGACCGACCGAAATACCTCGGAGATGTAATCAAAGGTGTCGTTGAGTGCATGTGAACACATTACTTACTGTTCTCAAACATAACGTGGTATTCAAGGATGTCTACCGAGAAGTGGGAATGCTGGAAGTAGTTGTTACTTGCCTGTCAAGATACTATAATCCCACCAAATACTATGAGCTGCTTGTTTGTGGTCGCCTCTCTTCATTACCTCTTCCGGGTTTCCCTACAGGGGTTTTTGGTGTGGGGGTATGTTACAACCCCAAACAACCCTGTTACCCCTTTTTAAGTACCACTTCTTTAAATGTAACAATCAGCGTTCATTTCAACCAATCAGCATTCACTTCTCCTCAAATAGCCAATCTATTGATGTTCTGGCCTTACTCTCGACCCTACCTTGGCTGACCATCTTAGTACCAAGACCTCCCCCCTGTCCGAGGTTTTATATACCTGGTCAAGAACGCCGGCAGGGAGAGTACAGTTCCAATCCAGCGATCTTAAGCACATACAAGGATTATATTCCCCGTACCGACTTTTGTCTACCTGAAGCTCCTTGTGAATAGTTCGTGTTATTCGTTATTGTGAATTAGTTTATTACTCTCCTCCCAGATTCCATTTAACTTTTTGTATCAGCTAAAGGTTAAATTACTTATCATTATTATTTCCTTGTTGGTTTTTGTCAGTTTTTTTGTGTTAATCTGTAGGTTTATATGTAATTTATATTTATTAATTATTAATGTGTTTAAGTCTGTTTTTGTTAAACTGTAGGATTGTGCATATTTAGGTGTGTTTTGTTAATCTCTAGGTTTGTTTGTAATTCCTCTTGTATTAAGTGAACTTAATATTACAATTGTTATAAACTGTTCACCTTATTTCCATGCCCTTCACTATTTCGAGCCAAATTACGAGTCAGTTAGCTATTGCCACCCTGTCATATATTAACCTAGGCCTCGGGCATGAAAAACTTTAATTTGGTATCTACCAGTCATACCTGGGTGTAATACTTGCTTGTAGCAACATTATGCAGGAAAAGATATTCCTGCACTTCCCGAGATATGAGGCTTAAGCCTCTGTCAAAGTGAATAAAATTTGGAGTGCCACACAGAAAAAATTGCTTCCAAACATTGAATTGTAGTCTTGGAATATGTACCCTTACATAGTATTGCAAATGGAAACTACGAAAAGTCATCCACTGCAACAAACAGATACTTGTTGTTTGTCCGTGAAGGCAAATGCCCTTTAAAATCAACGCTTATACTTTCTAATGCCTGTGTAGCTTTAATGAGTTTCCCAAGAGACATAGAAACAACTGTGGCTTCAGTTCAGCACTTGCACAACATGCAGAGCATACTTCCTTTACTACTTCTGTTGTGAATGGCAAGTTCTTCGATCGCGCATAATGAAGAAGGCGAGTAACACCTGGATGGCATAAATCATCATGTAATTTCCTGAAAGATGGTGTAAAACTGGCATTGCAGCAGGAAAGACTTAAAGTATCGGCAACAATATTGTAGCGGTGTGGATGGTAACGAATATCATAACAAAAATTGGCCAACTCTAAATGCCAGCCTTGGATTTTATAATTTTTAATCTTTGACCGCTTACGACTGTCCAGCATAAATGCAACTGATCTCTGGTCAGTCACGATGGATAATGTAATTCATGTCCATTCAACGTTCCAGACATGAACGCTACTGGTCGTCCCGACTGATTTAACGTAGCCACAACTGCAACATCCAAGGTGTCACATTCCATCACAAATGGCTTGGAATTGTAAAGACAACATAAAGTAGAATTCATGAGCAGTCGCTTCAAACTGCTAAAAGCTCTACAAGCCTCAGAAGTTAGTGGAAAAGTTTTTGCCTTAATTAAGGACTGAGCATAGTCTGAGAAACAAGGTATCCACTTGGCATAATATACAAACATGCCTAATACTCTCTTTAAAGCATTCATACTCATAGGTGATTCAAGATCAAGAAGTGACTGCATCCTAGATTTATTTGGTCGAAACAACCCATCACTGATTTCATAACCAAGCACAGAAATATTGCTAACTGACAGTATAGATTTTGATTTATTTAGAGTAAGACATATTCTCTTAGCAACAGCTAAGAATCTTTTCACACATTAATCATGTTCAGCTTGGTCTCTCCCTGCAACAGTAATATTATCCAGGTATGGGAATATTTTGGAGGTTCTCCTAACCAACAAATTTGTCTATAGCACGCTCAAAAACCGCCACACCATTAGTTACACTAAAGGGCACATGTGAGAATTGAAATAGGTGTCCATTAGCCTCAAGAGCTGTGTACGGTTTGTCATCCTCGCATAAATGCTCATGATAATAAACACATTTTAAGTCAAATGTATTGCATTGTGCTAATTTAATAACTAGAGATTTGATCTTGGGCAAAGGGTATGCATCAAGGTCAGTATGCAAATTTACAGTATTGGAGTAATTTACACACATACGTTTCTTATGGCGATCAAGTTCACCTTTAACAACTACTACCTGAGCTCACCAAGGAGATAAGCTAGGCTCAATAATACCGTCTGCAAATAAATGCTTAACTTCTTCAAATATAAACTGCTGATCAATAGCCCTGTATTCGAGAGATTTAGTCACAATTGACTTAACATTTGTCTTCATATTAGCAAATAGATTTGGTTTGGAGGGATTTGCTACAGCCAAACTACAAATATTGGCTTCAAGGTCATTCATCCGTAGCTCAGGTTTTGGCCCACCATACAGGATAGTAAGAGCAGCATGCTGTTTTTGGAAATCCAAGCCCAAGATGATATCACCACTCAGATCTTTGATTGCCTCTAAGCGAGTTCTCTTATAATGCATGTCATTTATAATTATATCTGCTTGACAGACACCTCTGACTGGAGCACGTTTAGATGCCATTGCTAAGGTGATACTTTGGGAACTGGGATTGATATGCAACTTCAGTTTCAATGCTAATTTGTAATCTATAAAGCTGTCTGAACTGGCTAAGTCAATGAGTGCTGTTGCATTATAGCAGGTAGAGCAGCAACAACTTGGGTGGCTGCTGCTTGAGCATACTGTTCAGAATTATGCTGAGCGAGCTCAAGTACCCTTGCAGTCTCATAGGCCTGGCTCAAACTTAGTTCCTGGCTTTCAAGTAATTGCTGACGTATCGTGCCAGATTGGAGACGATTTATGAAGGCATCTCGAACCAGGTCCTCAAGGTACTGCTCAGCAGTAACAGCTGTAAATTGGCAGTTCTTACGCGGTTTATTTAGTTGTTGTAAAAAATTGTTGAAGTTCTCCGTGTGCTGTTGTCGTCTTGTGACTAACAGAAGACATGCAAAAATAAAATTTTTACTTTTAATAAACATTTTATCCAGGATTCCAACAGCTTCATCGAAAGTTACACAATCAGTAATAGATTCGTACACAGAACCACAGACATATTTTGTTAGACAGCGCAGCTTGTTAGGTGCATTGGTTCCACACTCCTCAATAAAATTGACAAAAGTTTTTTTCCAGTGCTTGTATTCCTTCTCAGCATCTGGTGCACTAGGATCAAATGTTGAGCTTATCAGGATGCAGGAGATGATCCATTATGACTGTTGTAGAATAAATTCTTGTAAATGAAACAGCTTCTTACCATAAAACAATGGCTTTATTCTACAACAATATCACACAATAATTAACAATCTGCAAGCAAAAGAAATAACAAGTACCTTAACATCTGATATTAACATACAAAACATAATAATACAGCATATATAATATACAACAGCTTGTATGATATATGTTCTTGGCAATACCCTAGATTTGCGAGAAAGAGACATTATTCATAACTCACTTCCCAGTCAAGTTCTTTCTCCTTCACTTAACTATTGCTTTTTTCATTTCAACTATGAATATGTTTAAGAAAAGATATAATGTGATAAGGATATAATAAGTTCATAATGCTATGTCCTTGATTATAGCTTTTACATTAATATGTGAAATACCTATACCTACTGACACAGCGGTAGAATGTTCACTAAGTGATGAACCTGCAACGATAAGGTCATCCAGCTTGAATTCCCTAGCTTCCATCTACCTTTGTCCAGCCAAAATGGGAACCAAATGTGACATGACCGTTAAGAAAAAATGACTTTTTAGAAAGGCTCTTATCAGTTTTGACCGAATGATAATTGTCTACGTAAATTCTTTCTTTGCTAGTGAAGGGTTGCTATTTCCTGTATGATAAGTTTTCCCTAGTGTGTGTCTTCATGCCTTCCACACTTTCCAGTAATTAGTAACATTTCACCTGTCTTATAATAAAGTTGTGTTCTCTCAACGCTCATATCACTTCAACTCGATCATAGCGCAGAGATTTGAAACTTATGCCCTGGGCATTGATGAGATGGCATGGCCACCTCTTCTATACTTTGCTGGGCGATGCCCTCCAGACTTCGTGTTCAGCTGCCTCACCAGCTTTTCATCAGAGTCGCAGGCTGCAAGTGAGCCAAACATGGGTAACGGTGACCCCAGTACTGGCGAACGTCACTCCCTCTCCATGTGTACCACGCGCATCACATGTTGCAATTCCCTCTGCTCCAGAGAATTGTGAGTTCAATAAGTCTTCCTTAGACTTCAGGTCATGGAGGCTGTCTATGGAGACTTGAGTAATCCTTAACAGGTGGTCCGACCTAGAAGCAGCCATTCATATTCAGCTCTCCTGCATGCCAGATCTCCAACAAGCCTTGGATTCCAGGTATGCTAGGGAAACATGGATGAATCTCACTCCAGTGCAAGCTTCATACAATATTGAGGCATTAGTACTAGTCTCTCCTAATCAGGCAGTTCTGTGGTGTGATTTTTATTTTAGTGATTCCAGGCTCCAGATGACCCTATTAGTCTTAATTTTCAAAGATGTTCACAGTTGGCGATAGAGTGTGCCTTTAAGTGCCCTAAGTGTAGCGGTCATCCGAGTTATTATATGTCATTACAAGATTTAAATAACCCAGTGCTAAAAAGAGATATTTATCAGATTTTCTTTTTGTATGACCATGTAGGTAAGCTTAGATCAAAGTGCTTGGACTTCGAGGCTGCAGCAAGACTCGAGTATGAACAGGTAATTTTCCTGCCAAAAATTCACCAATACAGGTTGCAAAAGCAAAGGAGGATGATGACAGGGTAGCCATTGCTGCCACACACACAACCCCCCAGCCATTCCCCACAAAACCCTATGGAAATAGAGGAAACTCGCACACTGATAAAAGATCCTGTCCTGCCAAGGGAGTAACTTGTTATAACTGCCAAGAGGTTGGGCATTTCAGGAAGTTTTGCAGAAGTAAGAAGGAGACTCCTTTGGCAGAAGTATCTAGTGTCATGGTGGTGGCATCTACTACGTCCTGCCAACCAATCCTGAATGTCTGCTTCCTCATCCTGTGAGGGAGTGGTCCACCCCACCATGGCCGTAGTTGACACTGGTGCTCAGGTATGTATGGCGGGGATATCGCTGCTATGCTCATTGCAACTCCCTCCTACCCAGCTTGCACATCATCAAAGTTTGAAGGATATGGCAGGGTGCCACCTGCAATGTATGGGCATTGCATGCTGCAATGCCTTGGATGGTGTGTCAGCAGTGCAGGAGATTTGTTTTGTAGAATCAGCCCCGTACATATACTTTTCTCTGACTACTTGCAAGAGCTTAAAGCTGGTAAGCATCTTCTTCCCACACCATATACCCATCATGGCCCCCCTCATGGTGGAGAAATTAACCTGCCCACCATGAACTAATGCCATACCCATTCTTACCCTCTGGAAGAGAACACTGCAAGACTTAAAGAGTGGCTACTCCAGCATATCTAGTTGTGCACCTTCAACACTATGAGGTCGTCATTTCCAGTAATGTCCGGCCCCCCGCACTACATGCATTTAGCTTCTGAATCCCGACTTTGTGCTTGTCACACCCCCGCTGCAATCTTCAAACACTGGGAGGTGGAGATGAAGGCGCAACTTGATTAAGATGTACTGCAGGGCATCATCCATTCTGTCCCCCTTGGGGAAGCCATCGAGTGGCAATCCAGGATGGTGGTAGTGGCTAAAAAGACACCTCCCTAGACGCATCATTGATTAGCAATGCATTAACACCTCGTGTGTGAGGGAGACTCATCACACCCCTGCCTCTTTCGACATGGTATCTGATGTCCCGAGCAGCTCCTTCAAGACAGTAGTGGATGCCTTCTGGGGCTTCCATCAGGTGGAGTTGTACCAGGAGAGCAGGAGATTGATGACCTTTATCACCCGTTGGGGAAGAAATCAGTACTGCCGCACCCCCATGGGCCACTGCTCTACTTCAGATGCCTATACTCGATGATTTGACAATGCCATACAGGACGTTCCTCGTAAATATAATAGCATGGATTATGCTCTACTCTACAACAAGAGCATAGAAGGGGCTCTCTGGCCTACCAATGACTTCCAAGTCACCCTCAATCCAGAAAAATTTAGGTTCTGCAAACAAGAGGTGGAGCTTGATGGAAATCCCATAAGCCCACCAGCAAGCATATCTATGCCATCAGAGTTCTCCATGCAAACCTACCAACCATCACGGACATTAGGTCATGGAATGGCGTTGTGAACCAGATGGCCCCCTTCCTGAGTACGGTGCCTATTATGGAACCTTTTAGGGGACTCCTGAAGAAATGACTTGTAAGTAGGTGCACTGGGATGACCAGCTCCAACTGAAGTTCCACCAGGTGCAGTAAACTTGTCTACTACGACATGACCTGCCCCACCATTGCAATCACAGACTTGAGTAGAGAAGGCAATGGTTTCATCATTCTACAGCAATTGTGTTTATGTAACTCCGCGGACACTTTTCTGCTGTGTGGTAGCCATCACTTTACCCTCACGGAGGCCAGGTATGCTCCAGTAGAGGGGTAGGCTCTGGTGGTTGCCTGGTGCCACTGCATAGAGAAACTATTCCTATTAGGTTGTCTGATGATCATGCTTGTCAGCAACCATCTCCTCTTGGTTAAGCTTCAGGGGGACCAGGTCATTAAAGATGTTATTAACCTAAGGTTATCCTGCCTCAAAGAAAAGACTCTTGAGTATAAATTCACTGTTAAGTACTTGTCTGGCATAAAGAATTCTGCCGCAGGCTTCCTCTGCAGATATCCTGCCTTAAGGGCACCCCCGAAGTCAGAAGACAATGACCATGAAGACGACCTAATAGCGGCCATGATCATGGTGACACTAGGTCAGGAAGATGGCATTGTCATGGATGAAGATAAACTCTTGAGTGCAACTGAGGAGGAACCCGTCTATCAAATACTTGTATCTCGAGTATTAGCAGATGACTGGCCCACCTAAAAGGTGCAGGAATTAGCCTGTCTACGCCCCTTCTAGGGCATGAGAGACAGACTAGCTGTAGCCCAGGACCGGGTCTCATACACCTGCAAGCAAGGATGTGTACGTCTAGTCATCCCAGAATCCCTTCGTCACAAGTTTGCAGCTAAATTACATGCAGGGCTCCAAGGACTATATTCAATGCTCAGATGAGCCTTTGCTGCCACACATACAACCCCCCAGCCATTCCCCACCAAACCCTGTGGAAATTGCTGGAACTCGCACACTGATAAAAGATCAACATGGAAGGGAGTCTGCAGCACCACAGATCCACCTGCATCTCCTGCGACATCCACACACCCTCCTCTCCGACTGAGCCTCCCATCATGTCCCTGCCCCCCGATTACCCTTTCCAACAGACAGTGGTGGATCTCTTCCAGCTTGGGGGACACACATACCTGGTGCATATGGATAGACTTACAGGTTGGCTGGAGATCTTACACTCCCTCAGTGGTACCTCCTCCAGTAAAATCATCACTAAGCAATGAGAATTCTTCACTCGGTTGAAAGTACTTGAGCAGTTGTCAACAGACGGCAGAATTAACCTGGGGAGTAAGGAAATGCTGACCTTTCTTAAGAGATAAGTGGGTCTCAGTCTGCCTATTTTCTGCACACTATCCCCAGTCTAATGACAGAACCGAAGTCACAGTCAAGTCGGCTAAAAGGATTCTTTGCTTAAACACAGGTCTTAACGGCACCTTGGACACACTAAAAGCATCCCAGGCTCTACTCCAGTACATAAACTCACTGTTGCAGGACATTTGCTAGACCCCTGCACAATTGGTAATAGGGAGACAGCATACCAACTACAAAACAAAACTACAGTCATTAGGTACTGGCATCGCACTCACCTTCAGCGAGAACTTCAAATGGCCATAGCTGGGGACACGCCTATGTTTTCCCTAGAATAAGAACTCTGCCAGTTAAAGCCTTTGCTAATGATTTCTCACACCAGAATACAGGATCCCTCCTCAAAGTGGTGGGACAGTAGGGAAGTCATCATGGTGGCACGCCTACATCGACAATATGTTGTCATGCTAGACAAAAGCAGCAGAGTATCCATAAGAAATCACAAACACTTGCGACAAGTCAGGGCAATGCCCCCCACCACACCCCTGTCACTTTATGTGAGCAAAAATCAGCGAGCAGTCACTCAATCACCCTCGTACTTGCTCTTGCTCCCATCCCCCACCAATGGAGTACCAGACCCCAATGGCAATGGAAAATCCCCTACTGGCTTTGGAACTATGTTTGATTTGCTTTTATTATTTTTTTTCCCTTCAATGTTTTTATCACTGATATTACGTTATTTCCTCTTTGTCGATGTTTGATATTTTGTTTATCATATACTGCATATGTTATTATTAACGCTATTTGTTTTTCTTTGTATTAGGATTATTATATATTTGGGTATGGATAATTTGTTATTTCCAGTATGATAAGTTTTCCCTAAAGTGTGCCTTCACGCCTTCCACGCTTTCCAGTAGTTAGTCACATTTCACCTGTAGGAAAGCATGGGGTACCAGGTGGGAATGAGAGTGGCGAGAGACTGTTAGATATGTGTGTGGAGCAAGAGTTGGTGATAGGTAATAGTTTTTTCAAGAAGAAGTTAATAAATAAGTATACATGGATGAGAGTGGCAAATGGAAGAGTGAAAGAAAGAGCTATGATGGAATATGTGTTGGTAGCAAAGAGCATGATTGGTAGAGTGAAAGATATGCATGCATTAAGGGGTGTGGCTGCTGGGATGTCTGGTCATGTTTTGGTTGCATAAGTGGTAGTAGCAAAAGAGTGGGGAAATAGATTGGGGGGATGTAGAAGGGAAATGGTGAAGGTGGAAGAGTTGAGAAAACAGAGAAGAGACAGGAATATCAGGACAGGTTGAAAGTAGCATATAACAGGGTGAAAGAAAGAGAAGTTGGGGAATTAGCGGAGGAATAAGGGTTGATGAAAGAATGTGTTGTGGGACATGCAAGTGATGTGTGTGGAAAAAGGTTTGTTGGAGATGGCATGAGGAGGGGCAGCGAGTGGTGGAATGAAGGGGTGAAAATGAAGGTGGAAGAGAAAAAGAGGTCTTTTGAGGAATGGCTGCAGTGTAAAAGTACGGAGATGTATGAAAGAT
Source organism: Halocaridina rubra (assembly GCA_037179515.1). Classification (NCBI taxonomy): domain Eukaryota; kingdom Metazoa; phylum Arthropoda; class Malacostraca; order Decapoda; family Atyidae; genus Halocaridina; species Halocaridina rubra. Next base: position 28,158 of record JAXCGZ010013293.1, on the reverse strand, counting down.
ATAAGAAAAAAATGTGGAAACCAAGCGGAAGGTAGAGGAAGAGAAGAGGTTGGCAAATGTTAGATGGGGACAATATTATAGTAGATCATATGAGGAGAGTAAAAAGAAGTTTTGGAAATAAGTGAAGAGAATAAGGAAGGGTGGATCGAGGATGGAAGGGACAGTAAAAGATGTGAATGGACAGATTTTAAGAGGGAACGATGCAAGGAAAAGATGGGCAGAATATTTTGAGTGCTTGCTGAATGTTGAGGAAGATATAGAGGCAGCTATAGTAGCAGTGGGGGGTGTTCAAGTGCCCGTAATGGGAGATGAAAATGAGAGAGAGATTACAATAGAGGGGTTGAAAAGGGCATTGTATGAAGCAAAAGCAGGTAAAGCACATGGAATGGATGGTGTGAGAACGGAGATGTTGAAAGAAGGGGTGTGACTGCATTGAAATGGTTAGAGAGAGTGTTCAATATATGCTTTATGTTGTCAATGGTGCCAGTGGAATGGGTGATTGCTTGTATAGTGCCCCTATACAAAGGTAAGGGAGATGTTTATGAATGCAGTAATTTTAGGGGTATAAGTTTGTTGAGTGTGGTATGGAAAGTGTATGGTAGGATACTGATTAATAGGATTAGGGATAAGACAGAAAATGCGAGCGTGGAAGTGCAGAGTGGTTTCAGGAGAGGTAAAGGTTGTATAGATCAGATTTTTATAGTTAGGCAGCTATGTGAAGAAATATTTTGCAAAGGGTAAAGATGAGTATTTTTCATTTTTGGATCTGGAGAAAGCGTATGATAGAGTTGATAGAGAGGCAATGTTTAATGTTTTAAGGTTATATGGAATTGATTATAAACTGTTGCAAGCAGTGAAGAGTTTGTATGAGGGCAGTAGAGTTTGTGTTAGGGTAGGGAATGAAGTGAGTGAGTGGTTCCCAGTTAGTGTGGGACTGAGACTGGGATATGTGATATCACCATAGCTGTTCAATTTGTATATTGATGGAGTCATAAGAGAGGTGAATGAGCGAGTGCGTGGTCGAGATTTGAGAATGGTAGATGGGGATGATAACGAGTGGGAACTGAATCAGTTGCTGTTTGCAGAGGATAATGTGGTGGTGGCAGATTCAAAGGAGAAGCTGTGTTAATTAGTGTCATAATTTGGAATGGTGTGTGAGAGAAGGAAGTTGCGAGTGAATGTGGGAAAGAGTAAGGTTATGAGGTGCACAAGAAATGAGGATGGTGGTGAATTGAATGTTATGTCGATTGGAGAGACACTTGAGGATGTTGATCAGTTTAAGTAATCAAGCTCGGTTATAGCTGCAAATGGTGGAGTGGAAGCAGATGTGTGTCACAGAGTGAATGAAGGATGTAAATTGTTGGGTGCGTTGAAAGGAGTGATGAAGAACAGAGGTTTGGAAATGAATGTTAAGAAAGTTTTGTATGAGAAGGTGATTGTTCCAACTGTGATGTATGGATCAGAGTTATGGGGTATGAAAGTTAGTCAGAGATGGAAACTAAATGTGTTTGAGATGAAATGCCTGAGAAGTAAGATTGGTGCATCTCGGTTGGATAGGGTTAGGAATGAAGTGGTGAGAGCAAAAATGGGTGTGAGGAGAAAATTTGTAGCCAGAGTAGATATGAATGTTCTGAGATGGTTTGGCCATGTGGAAAGGATGGATGATGAAAGACTACTGAAAAAGGTGATGAATGCGAGAGTTGATGGCTTAAATGCTAGAGGGAGGCCTAGGTTTGGGTGGATGGATGGAGCAAGGAGAGCCCTGAATGATAGGAGGATGGATGTGAGGGAAGCAAGTGAGCGTGCTAGGAATAGGAATGAGTGGCAAGCGATTGTGACGCAGCTCTGATGGGCATCTGCTGTTACCACGGGGCTGCATCTTACAGAGGTAGCCCTATGGTAGGGGCAGTAGGGGAGTTGGCATTTATGAATGATGCAGGTTGTGGAAGAGCAGGGAGGATGGGCTGTGGCAATCCAGCAGTGCCATCTGAACAGTCGCTAGCTCCCTTGTCATCATTGTCCATAGAGCAAAGTAATCCCCTTATTGTTTCTTTTTTGATGTCGGCTACCCCCAATTGGAGAAGACAGCCGAGGTAGATAGATAGAATATAATAAAGCTGTGTTCCGTCAACACTCGTAGCACTCTTCAACCTCGAACAGCTAGTAATTGAAGAACTATTTCTTCATCAAATTATTTCATTGGAAGGACTGTATTCATGTGTTCTATCAAATATTAACATGGAGATGCAAGTCATCATAAGAAAAGTAATATAATAACTAATAATTATGTAAATTATGAAAGTTTAAGTCCATTTGGGGAATATTTTCTTTTTGAAATTCTTATTTACTATGAGATTAGATCTCTGTTACATATTTTCCACATTTTTAAACCAATTCTTACTTCTTACAGTGCCCTGTATCTCTAATCAATTAAACTGAATTAGGAGAACAACTCGATCATGGAACCTAAGCACAATGTGCTTATCTAATAGACTGACAAGATACTACAATATCCCTCCCAGAGGAAATCCAGCACACAACTGGAAAGGAAAGAAATGCTTGCTTACTATATGTACCAGCATATTCTTTCTGTGTAGATATTATTGCATAGCTCTAATATGTAAAAATATAGGCATAAAATTAAATTTTCTTAGAGAAACATTATCAGACTCCTTTTTGTCACAGTTTTTCAATCAGACATATTAATTTGAAGTATCTTTGTAGATGACATTATATTTGGAATCTTTATTCCAGAATAAAAAGTCGTGGTAAATTTTCTTGGGAATATATGTAGAGCATACCTTGGGAGTTGCCAGAGTGCAATGGTAGAATGCCTGATCCGGGAGTTGACAGACCCCTGGTCAAGCCCAAATGAATGCTATATGAAGGGCATCCATGCTTCATTCCCCAATTTCAAATAATGTGTCCACCCCTAAATTGGGCTAAATAGTGATATAGAAAATACAAAAAGAAAAGAATAATGTGGCCCATGTCTTTTCTTTTGTTCCTTAACCCCGAGAAACCTAGGACCATACTAGAAATGGTAGTATAAAAAAAATGTGATATTTGGGTAGAATTGCTTTAGCACACCAATGTAAAGGTTGTGAGGGAGTACGTGGCTCCGCATTTCCTGCCGAGATTGGTCATTGGCCCCACACAGCGGTTCGTAACTCATTTCACCCATGCTTCATAAGTAGCTACTATTACTTCTTTTTACTAAGTCTGTGCATGGTCTGACAGATAAAATTTGTATATATATAAGGTAAATTATTTCAACAATTAGCTATGCCAATTCTCACATTTGTTGTAGAGATAAGTGCAAATTGTCTGGGAGTTCCTACACACCCAACTTTTGTATATAATTGACAAATATCCACAGAGGAAACTGTGAGCTCTTTTACACAATCAATGTATGTATATGTAAATCTCCTATGGAAGCACAAATATTATGGTTTATATAACATATATATCACTATGGTAATATACTATATACAGTAGTAGCTTCTGATGAAAGTGCGCTTAGATTCGGCTACCTCCTTTACAAGGAGGATTGAAGCCATTGTAAATGTATGTAGGTAAATTTGCACCCCATAAAATTCAGCCAAAAAGAAATATTCAAGGATTTAAACAAATTCTAAACATAAGAGCTAAACAATAATTTATTTTCTTCATATAAGACATTCTCCTTAGAGAGCAACAATCTTAAGAAATATAAGGTCTCAAGTTCGAATCTGTTATGAGCAATTAAAGCTAAAATAAACTTGAGAATAATTAAAGCATCCACTTCACAATTAATCCTAGAAGAATACTGTGGGACAACAGAAGCGATCGCAATTAGCAGTAAGCTGGCTACAAGATGCATCCTGAAACGGGGTTGGACAAGTTTTCATTGTCTCATGCTGTTACCTGTTAAATTGGGAAACTGATTGTGGGGTTGGTGTCTTCCTATAGGTCTACTTGATTATTCAGCCACTGCTTTTCTACACCAGTAAAGAAAACCAAATTTAGTAATAGTACCTCTACCATGCCTCAATTACCTATTAATTTCATAATGCATGCATTGAAAATGCTTGTAAATTATGCAAAACTGACTTGACCATGGTATATAAAATATAATTTCATAAGAAAGTCACTACCACTCATTAACGATCAAATACTAGAAAAGTATCTCATCACTTAACTGTACCGCAACGATATATTATCCGGTTCTGAAAATGCATTCAAGAAACAACACTACATAAATACTGACTGGCCATATTCACATCACTAAAAGGTACAAAACAAGGAATGTTATTCAAACAAGAAAAAACTAGGAAAACTCGTTAAGTAATTATATAATGAGGGAGGGGAGCTAGAATATCTCCTCCCTGTCGTAAAAGTCGACTAAATGGGACAGAGCGAGGGGACTGGGAATCCCCTTCTCTGTAATTTCTCTTACCAATGAGTTGGGACTATTCTGCCTTTGACTCAGCCATTCCCCTTATAAGGGGAAAATGATTCATGTATATAGATAGATTATGTCACAAATACCTCAGAGTCATTTTATAATGTTGTAAATAAAAGTGAATTAGACAACAATTGAGAAATAAAGGAAATTTATTAATAAAAGATGTATATACCAAATAATACAGAATTAGATACAAAACTTAACTCAAACTGATACATAAGTAGTTCCATTCCTAATGGAAGGCATGGCCAACATGGGTCACTAATACGTTAATGGGCATATTCATACTCCAAGTTAGGCGACAGCTTTCTCTTACATACATTCATAATGAAACTAGAAAGGAATTGGTACAAAGCATAGTTGGGTTTAGTCAAACATAAAAAGAAAATCACTTCCAACTGAAAACCCCATTGATCTCTGTACTTTTTAATGCAGAGGCTGATTGCTTAGAAAGGTTATAAGCAATAATTAACTGTAAAAATTAGTCATAATCAGTTGAATATTAGAGAAGTTTTGTTTTAATGTAATTTGTAGCCACGTTCAATGGGGTTTTCAGTTGGAAGTGATTTTCTTTTTATGTTTGACTAAACCCAACTTATAATATGTTGTAGAGTAATGTGTCTGGAAGAGAATGCATGTATTCAGTACATGAAAGAAATGCTATCTTTCACATCAGTATGTTGTTGTTATATGGTTTATTAATACTCTGTTGATTCTTTTTTAAGTTCATATTCTTGGGTCATTTTTATTAAAGAACTGTATTTGCAGCTTGTGTTGCCCGTCATGTTCAGATTTTGGAAGTACTGTATATGCTTTTCTTTCATGTACTGAATACATGCATTCTCTTCCAGACACATTACTATACAACATATTATAAGGAGACCAATTATGTCATTGGCCTCATCAAAGAACAAACATGAGAAAACGCTACTCCTACAATGACCTATATCACGTGAATTTCATACTCAGAGATGACGTAAGGAATGCTAAACCGAGATGGCATAAGGAATACTATACTGAGAAGACATAAGGAATGCTATACTGCGATGACATAAGGAATGCTATACTGAGATGCTATAAGGTATGCTACATCATTAAATAAAAAAAAAGTTGCCTAACAAGTCATCCAACGAATACCAGGCACCCTTTTGTCACCTTCATTATTTGATTACTTTTCTATCTTTACATGATGAAGATCTACATTTATTGGTTCATGAATAAGGCTTTTATAGATGTTCCTCCTTATGGTGTCATCAACACCTTCCTTTCTTTCATCATGTTCATCTTCAGGTAAAACTTCTTCCTCTTTAATGCTAATGAACTTGCCTTCGACATCTGTCTCCAGTGAAGAAATTGTCGCAGCATCTTTCTCTTGATTGCTACTAAAGAGGCCTGAAGAAATTTCAGGATCATGTTTAACATCTTGGACACATTGCATGCTAGTTTTAACACTTTCTACCACTGATTTAGAAGCATCAGAAGGTTCAGCATTTTTTGAACACTTATTATGAACTGTACTGATAAAAGGGGCTTCTTCATTTCCTGAAGATGCTGAGATAAGAGTATCTGATTTCTTAAGACGACCAATTCTTTTGCCTTTAATATGTATTTTCTGGTGTGCATTCCGGGTGGAGGAGTCAGCGTATTTTTTGCCACATATACTACACGAATAAGGTTTCTCTCCCGTATGTATTCTCACGTGCCTAATAAGTCCAGATTTATCGCAGAAACTCTTTCCACAAACACTACAAGAATAAGGTCTCTCTTGGGAATGTCGCCTCAGGTGGATAATGAGACCGTCTCTGTGACGATAGCTCTTCCCACATTCATTACAAGAAAATGGTCTTTCTAGTGTGTGCGTTCTCAAATGTCGGCAAAGGTGGGATTTCATGGTAAATCGCTGACCACATTCATCACAGTTGAAGGGTTTTTCTTTTGTATGTATCCTCAAGTGTACAGTGTAACTGCCTTTCTGAGTAAAGCCTCTGTCACATACAGGACAAGAATAAGATTTTTTATCAAGATGGCTTTTTAGATGTTGTCTAAGAGTACATTTGTCATAAAAACTTTTGCCACAATTTTCACATGAGAAGGGGTTTTCATTCGCATGCATTCTTAGATGAGATTTCAGACTGCGTTTTACACTAAAGCTCTTTCCGCATTCAGCGCACCTAAATGGCTTCTCTCTCGTATGAACCTTCATATGTTCAAGAAGATTGCTATTTTGACGAAAATTTTTTCCACATTCAGAACAGGTATGAATCCTCATATGTAGAATAAGATGGCTATTTTGACTAAAACTCTTTTTGCATAGGCCACAAGTGTATGGCTTTTCTTGTGTGTGCACTCTAAAGTGTGTTTTAAGTTGAGTTTTACCACAAAAGGAATTGCCACATTCAGTACAGGAAAAAGATTTTCCCTTAGACTTCAGAGAGACAACCATAGTTGGAGCTTTCTTAACAATACTGTTTTCACTTAATTCCTCCATTTCATTACACCTTTATCTAATATCACAGGGCAGATTTGAAATTTATCATATGTACAGAATACACATAAAGTCTGTTATATTAAATAAATGAATTTAACTTTTGCATCCTAAATGTAGTCTGATATTTTAAATACTGCTGTTACATGTTACAGTTTTCTCATTGTTAAATACAGTTCAGAGACTAACTAATGGTAGAATCTTATGCCACCTATTTCTACAAGAAAGAAGCCTCAAGCAGCAGAATAACTTAAATTTCGAGAAACTAAAAGTACATAGTACCATAAATGCTACTAAATATGAGTCTTTTCACTGGCGGTTACATATACTGTAGAGTAATTACACTATAGCATGTATTAACAATAAAATATGCATATGAAACAAACTCTCATCTTCAGTACAACTTCCTGCTAGACATTAGTTTTTCAGTGTGTTCTATGTAATGTCTTGACGGTTTCACTGCTGAAACATAAATCTTCACTGGGTCTGAAAAAGATATAGATGATTAAATTTCCCTGCCAAATACATCTCATTAAAATCTTTCTCGATCAAAATATGTCAATTAGCCTAACAATTTTACCATTTTATTGAAATAAGCTGAGATATAATAAAAGCCGTACATCTGCATTGTAAACAGTAATTTTCCAAAGAAAAAAAGAAAAATTCCCAACAGATAAAAATGCGAAAAAAGATACTCAGTTATAAGAATCTAAACTAAAGCTAATTTTTTACAATAAGTCATCATAAGGGTTAGAGTAGCATGCTATCTAGAACGGATTAAGACACTTATAGGTCTTCCCATAAAGCAAAAATATATCTCAGACGATTACTGAAATGGAGACCTCTGTGAACATATCTCTAAATAAACCTTCTTGAAACAGATTTGGTTAACAGTATGGTATAATCCATGTATGTCTGTCGCTCGTTTGCCATTTTTATGTAAAATTACAGCACCAAAAGAAAAATAAATTATCAAATTAATATGGTAACTGATAATAAAAGTAATACTTCTCCAAGTAATGTAGCCAAGACTACTATATGACATACATAAATGGTACGTTTGGAATTGTTGATATGAATGTAGAAGAACCAGGTAGACATAAAATCATGTAAAATACTAGTTCTGTAGACTGACAAACAACTTTTTAAAACAAAGATACACATTACCAAACTGCTTAATCCAGTATGATCTTGGCATGCACAGCATCCCTCCTATTTTGAGGACTCCAAATTTTGGAAAGGGTGTTATGCCATCTAATTATCAGAGACACATCAAATCAAATATGTACGGTATTCACAGCAGCAATAATGTTTTAATATAGTTAAAGATAATGGCGTGATGATAAATGAGTTCTCTACACCAAAGTTGGGTAAAATTTATATAAAATCTTTTATGTCCTGTAAACACTGGAGACATACACCTCAAAATACAAAATCACTATCATACATATTACAAAGGTTATTATCCTGATATGCTGACAAGTGAAAAATCCACAAAGTAGCCATTAGCCTTTCGAGACTGAAATTCCAACGACTTAAAAGTTTGAAATACTTTATATTAATTATATTACCAACATGGAATACACTGGACTTATGCAATGCATATGTGCAAAAATGTATATGCATTTAGTGGTTGGTAATTAAAAGCTATAAATAGAAAATATCTTCAAACATTCAAATAGGTTACCTATAAATGGGTAACTTCTTCAGAGAGCATTTATGAAAGAGGCCTCACATACCTTCAAAATAAGGTCTTCAGCAAAAGATGTATTTCCAATATAAGGTACAGTAGTTACTAAGAAACCTTGTGTTTACGTACTGTAGGTCGAAGCTGAAGGACCGTAGGGAATACTTTATGATCTTATAAGCATAACTTTAAAAAATGCTTATATACAGCCAAACTGGGGCTTTTAATTCACTAATGACTATTAAGTGCCTAAGATTTGTAGAAATTATTTTTTGACTACTAACTTCATTGCTCTTTACCTATATCAAATCAAATCAAAACATTTATTTCCACTTTGTACAATGGTTATTCAACATTAATAGTAACTTATAAGTAGACATGTAATTAAACTAATAAATAAGAGGGTTAGACATATAGTTAAATTAAATGTAGCTTTCATAGAAAATAATAATGCTGTAATAAAAATGTTAACAATAAAGTAGTAAGTATGCCACTAGATACAGGATCGTTATTATCAGCATCATTTCCATATTTGTTTCCTTACAATGAGAATAATTAGTTCTTAATGAGCAGCAACTATTTGTCTAAAAGAAAACTATATAGTTTGCCTTTGAAAGCTGTGAAGGAGGATGCATTTTTAAGATGCTCTGGAATATTATTCCAGAGTGTTGGCCCTTTGATAGTGATCATCTTTGAACCTGCTTCTGTGTTTGTTCTGTGAATAAAGAGCTCACTGCTCTGTCTTGTGTTGGTTCCCCTTATATCCCTGACTGTTTTTAAATCAAATAGCCAGCTAGGATAATGATGGTCCAAAATTTTGAATACAAAAACATAAATAGCATAAGCGACCTTATTTTCTGCCCGCAACCACCCAAGTTTATTGAGAGCTGGTGTGATGTGGTCATATTTTCTTATTCCTCCCAGGGCAACTCGAGCTGCAAAACTAATAAGCTTCTGTATTCTGTTTATCTGAATCTTAGTGGTAGCTCCCCAAACAGTTGTGCAGTAATTAATGTGACTTAGGGCTAGAGATTCAACAACAGTTATTCGAGTGGTAGTCTCAAAATTGTCTTTTATACGTGATAAGTACATTAATGTTCCTGTAACCTTTTTGCATACTTTATCTATGTGGGAATCAAACAACATGTGGTTATCAAAGTGAATTCCTAGGTTTTTGACTGTTTTGCTAGGTGTGATAATATTGTCGCAAAAATTAATTGTTGTGTTTTCTGGAATTTGTGCTATGTGGAACCTTGAACCAATAAATATGCACTGTGTTTTACTTTCATTAATTAACAGTCCAATTTCTTGGAAATGTTTTAATTTTTGACAGAGTGTTTTCTGCTCTTAAAGTTAGCTCTGGGAGGTTATTAATATCACCACTAAGGAGTAGTTGAGTGTCATCTGCATATTGTACGACTAGACAGTCAGAAATGAAAGAAGTAAATGGAGAAGAGGATAGGACCAAGTACTGATCCCTGTGGAACACCAAATGATATATTTTTTGGCACAGAGATAATGTTGTTAAGACGTATGGAGTGTTTACGATTAGATAGATACTCGCTAAACCAGCTTGGATCAATATTTAAGTTAATACATTTACTTAAAAGAATTTCATGGTTTACACTGTCGAAGGCTTTTGATAAGTTTAATAAAATTAGTAAAGATATTTTTTTCATATCTATATTATTATAAATACTATTCGTAACATTAAGCAGTGCAGTTTCCGTCGAGAGTTTTGGTCTGAAACCATGTTGGCTAATCGTTAGTAGTCTATTTGATTCTAAATATGACATAAGTTGGCATGTAACAATATTTTCTAATATTTTAGAGAAAATGGGTAGCAGGGAAATGGGACGATAGTTTGTCACATCTTCTCTGTCCCCCTTTTTATGCAGAGGTATTACATGTGATATTTTCCAAGAGTCAGGAAACTTTTTAGTAACAATGGAAGTGTTCATAATAGTTAGAATATAGGATGCAATCATGGGTTGAGCATCTTTGATGAACTGAAATGGTATACCATCTGAACCATAAGAGCCAGAGTTTCTTAGGCTCTTTATGGTAAGAATTAGGGTAGCACAATCTATAGGAGTTATCTTGAAGTACTCTCTCAAGTGCTCTCAATGGGCAATACATGTCTGGTAAAAATATGTGATCAAGTGATTTCTTTAGAAGTAAGTATTTCTATGACTTAAGAAAAAAGTCAATAACTAACTCAGGGGAAAACTATGATTATAGAGGTGCTGGGAATTTCAAGGAGCTAGGTGAAATCTGTATCAATGATGCAATTGCAAAATTTATACCAAATGGAACATCTAGGGCTACATTACTAGGACACAAGGGACTGCCATTGGCTCTCATGGTCTGGAGTTTGCTTAGTCATCCATCTAGATGTGTCTAGTGCCAATTTATTGAGGGTCTAAGGATAATGATGAACAAATATTATGCAGTCTTTGGGAATTATCATTTTAACATATTGCTGGTTGGTGCCAAAGTTAGGTTTTGTTACTGGTGACTATGTAGAATGACTGAGTTAAGAGAACACCATGTAATATAATAGTTTTTTAAATTGACAATAAACACTTAACAAAGATGGACATTACCTAATTGCTTAATTCCATGTGGTCTAGGGATTCACAGTACTCCTCAAATTCTGAAGACTCCATGTCTATATGGAAATGATGTTATGCCAGTCTAGTTACCAAAGCCAAATCAGGAGACACTTTCGCTTTACCTGCAGCAGTAAGACAATGTTAACATGATTGTTGTTGTGGTTGTTCTTGTTGTTTCCTGAGCTGCCTGGCCAAACAGTCAATTGTCACTAAGGAAACAAAACAAATTCAGAAGTCTATACTCTTCTTTCACTGCTATAAAGCCAAATGTTGAAGTATTTACAAAAGATATGTTCTCAACATTCTGTTACCTCTATAAAAGAAAAGGGAAGAACTAGGACCTCATCATACTCTATCCATCATCATTCCTTCTATCAAATGTTCTAAAACAAATTGATAAAAATTTGTGAGGGAAGGGATTACGAATCATTCTCTCCTATCAGTTTAACTCAGTCCTCACTACATGGAAAGTCTTAGGCCTTTTTCCTGATTACTTTGTTGCGATTTGTGGAGTCATACTCAAGTGTATAATCTGGTAGGGGAAAGGAGAAAACAGATGCCTCTGTTGTTCCTTCTGCTTCATTGATCCTACACCCCATTATGATTCCACTGTTAAATTACTTGACCCACTAGATGTAATGGTCATTAGAGACATAATAAGCGTAGGAATTAGGTGAACCTATCCAAAAAGGGATCATATAGCTCTATTGATAGGACAGATTTTCTTTAAACTATTGGTTATGCAGAAATGTTTTGTGACTTCTTGACATTCCTTGTCACCTGATACCATATATATTTAAATAATAGAGAAAACAATAAATAATATCAGCTAGCTTAAGTATTTTGTAAACAACACACCTTTTTAAAGACATCAAAAGAATCACTTCAATAAACTAAACCCACAACTCTGAGAAAGAATATATGGTGGAAACTCTGAAAAGTTTAAGCTAGAAAAAAAAGGGCAATGAAACACAGTATGCAAAATTCAGATACTTCAATGAACATTGACTGAATAGTTAAGTCATAGTATAATTTGTTTAGACAGTTAATAGATATCTTATTCTTGGTAGTGGGGGAACATAGAATCTTTCACTCATATTCTGTCCCAGTATCATACACAAGACGGGCATTCAAATTGTGACATATATGTCAATTAAAAGGAGTGGAGAGCAGGGGGTCAGGCAATACCTCCCATTCTTAATATTTTTCTTGCCACGAAACAAATGACAGAAAAGACTTTATTATCTCAATTTTCTGATACAATTGCAGTCACCCCATTTACTTAAGGAAGAGAAAGTGTCATGGCATAAAAAAAATCATGAACACTATTGGTAACAGAATCTTCCATATGGAGCAAGAACACAAAACTGGCATTGTGCCACAAGGCATTAAAAGAGTGCATACAGATAGAAAACAACCTCTTAGAAGGCATGATGAAATATGCTGCCTCATTTCTTTAGCAGGTGTTATGACTAGCCTGATGGTTTCAGGAGGAAATGATTTAGCATTGGCATTGGTTTAAATCTGTTCAATAAATATGAAGCAAACATGAGCATGGCTATGTACAACTTTTAACATTTAGAGAGAGAATTCTCCTTTTTATCAATGGAAACTATTAATTCTATACTTTACTATTTCTTGTAGATTAAGTAAATAAGCGAGATAGCATTATATAAACTGGAAGAATGCCAGACTTATACAAGAGCAAATACATTAATGTGTACATGAGATGGTTGTTTGAATGCATTTGGTTTTATGTCACGGACTCCCTTTTCTTTTATGGCAAGCATGGAGCCTTCTTGCAAAGGAATTTGATTCTGGCAAGTGCAACCATAATGAGTGAATGCCCTTACTAACCTCAGACCGTGGCGGGCCTCGAACCCACGATCTGATGAAACAATGTCGCAAGCATTACCACTCGGCCACGAAGGCCACTCTGAAGGACCTCTAATGCATATGGAAAAAGAACAGAGGGTAAAAAATTAATTACATATGATGATAAATGCTTAAACAAACAAATACTTGATACATATGCTACAAATGCTGTGCCTATTAGCTCCTGTATTGCTGCCCTTTTTCCCAAAGCAGGTTTCAGAGGAGGATTTTCCTCTTCCAGAATTGAGCACCGATGCTGATGAGGAAGGATCATGTGCTCAATAAAAGAAGTAGCTCTAATGACAATGATAAGGGAGGAGGCAGTGCTGCCTTCAACAAGAGGTAAGATGTCAAGTCTGTATTAAATGAAAAATTACTTTATTTTTGCCCGTATCTTCTTCTTCTTCGTCTACATCTTTTTCCCACTTTTATGTGGGGTCGATGTTTCTGGCCAGTTATCTGTACTGGCCATATTTTTGGTTTTGGCAAAATTTTTATGGCCGGATGCCCTTCCTGCCGCCAACCCTCCCCATTTACCCGGGCTTGGGACTGGCACCAAGTTGAGGCTGGCTTGCCCCCCTCAGTGGCTGGGTTTTTATTTTTGCCCGTATATAACTATTAAATATCAATGATATTGTTATGCATTTCTTTCTCATATACTTACATCACAATGGGAATTTAAATATGTATAGAATATATACTTTCTATTGATAAATGGGAATAGTTCAATCCCACACAGCTCCAGGATTTTTACCACACATTTAACCTAATTTCTTATTCATTTGGTGAAGAATTGCCTTAAATTGAGCTTCACTACAAAGAACTTCATACCAGTTCATTACGCACTTTCAATTAAGTAGCATAGCATATTTGCTTTATTATTCACAATGAAATGTGTAAAAATATACAACTAAAAAAGACAGTTAACATTTCTACGTTTTTGCATTCCATTCTACATGCCAATCCACTACATGACTATTCCTTCAGAAGAAAAACTAGAATACTACACGGGATGGGAGTTTCTCTCCCTTAATTTTTTATCACAAACAAGTGATAGGTGAGGTCAGAATGGCAGCGCCTTACCTTTTTTTTTTTTCCATTACACTTATGGCTACTCTGATGGTTTCAGTGGTGCATGATATCCAAGAAAAAAAAAAAAAAACATTCTAACAACATAAAAAAAAGCTAGCACATCCTTACTTGACAATGCAAGATGAGGAATTTTTTCTTTAATTGAAGTATAAGCTGATAAAATAATACTTGCACCTAACAATATGACATCTAACAGTATACTCAATGAGTGTATTCAGTTAATAGAGCTACCAAAAAAGGAACTGATTGTTTATGAAAATCAAAAAGTGCAAGCAAATGTGTATACAGAATTTATGAATACTAGTGGCTCAAATCATGATATATTTTCATTTTTTTTATGATAGCAGATTCATAGCATTCAAGATTAGAAATGTAAAACCAAATCATATTGTCATGACAAAAACTTATGCTATAGAAAATTTCGCATTGCTGTCTAGGTAATAATTCAGAACCTCATGAATTATTTACTTAAATATGTATTATTAATATGTAGAAAGGACAAGCGAGTCAGAAACTCTTGTACACGGGTTAATAAATTGGAATCTTTACTGAACAAATGCACGTGCAAGTGACAAAACAATAGGTTTATGGGTTGGGACACATACTGCTTAAAGCAGCTTTGGTGCCCACAAGTTTCCTATCTTGCAATGCCTTTGTTTCTTAAAACTTGCCAAGCAAGTCTAAGGTTCTCTAAAAAACAAAACGAAACTTACTTTTCCTAGTCATTTCCAGAGCAAACAACAGAAAAGTCTGAAATTCTTTAGCCCAGGAAGTTCTAAGGTCAAGTCTTAATATTGCATATGACATCAAGAAATACGAGATGATCATAAAACATACACACGATATTTACCACTTTTTATAAAGGAATCATACACTCTTCGTTATATTTAGCTTCATCATATTCAACAAGATGAAGTTGATGAGACAACCACTTAAAAGCTTTCACCTACAGTTGCACCCTGCAAAGAAGGGAAGAGGAGTTTTTGTTTTCAAGGAGGAAAATGATTTGGTTATATAATCTAGTTTAAAAGTCACACTAAGATTGTGTATTTTAAAATAAAATACGATACATTGCATAAGTACAAATATTATTCTTGTCTATTTTGAAGATTGATAGTCATAGTTTTATATACTGTATTAACATTAATAATATAAGAATGCATAAGTGCTCTGGAAATAACATGTTATTTTTAAATTGATATCTCATTCAAGTTACAAGACATGACAGGAATACTTTTCATGCAAGTTGGAATAATAAATAATTTGGTGAAATTTTCAAGATATCAAGTAAGTAAAAAAGGCCTCTGAATGTACAGTGTTGCCTCACTTATCGCGGTAGTTCGGTTCCGGGACACGGCGCGAACCAGGAAATCCGCGAAGTAGGATCTGCCTATACGTACATAGATATCTTAATATATTTTTACGTTTACACTGTATAAACCCTCCCTGCACTGTTAAAAAACACCCTTTACATTATAAATAACAGCAAGCAACGTAAATTTTTATGAAAGTGATAGATAAAATTACGGTGAATGAAGTGATAACGACGTGACATACATACTCATTTACAATTATTTTTTCGTTTACGTACTGTATAAACCCTCCCTGCACTGTTAAAAAAACACCCTTTACATTATAAATAACAGCAAGCAACGTAAATTTTTATGAAAGTGATAGATAAAATTACGGTAAATGAGGTGATAATGACGTGACATACATACTCATTTACAATTATTTTTTCATTTACGTACTGTATAAACCCTCCCTGCACTGTTAAAAAAACACCCTTTACATTATAAATAACAGCACGCAATGTAAATTTCAATAAAAAAATGAAAATACTGACATTTTTTTTTTCAATATTTTAATATTTTTGCGTATACCCATAAAATAAAATAATAATTTATCAAAAAAAAAACCGCGATAGAGTGAGAACGCGAACCAAGAAGCGGGAATAACCGAGGTAACACTGTAGAACATAATACTTTATAAAAGGCAGTTAAAATTCATTTTATGCACCCGTTAGATTAAATTAGAATAATTACGTTAGCATAAGTCTAAAAAAATAGGAGTGCATGAAATGAGCTTTAGCCTAACATTAATGAACTGAAGTAGGCTGACTACCCACAGTCCTGGCTTAATTTGTTTGTGCATTAATTATGGCCTCCTAAAATCAGTCCTGTAATATTATAATAAGCAGATCATGCATTAATTAAGTCCTCTTAGGATCAGCCCTGCAATATTATAATAATTAGATCAAGTCTCAAATCCTAATTAGTATAAATCATGGAATAATTACAAAAGTAGCAATAAATGTCTATTTCACACCTTTAACAAGTGAGATGAAAATATTAAGTATCGAATAAATATCTAAAACTAAAAAAAAAAAAAATCAAAAAAATCATCACCTTACTTACCACTTTGGGTTGAACTAAGCAAATTAAGCTAACCAAATCTAATAAATATTATAGTCATGACTTGCTTTATGCACCCTCCAGGCTGCACCCAAATGCAATCTTAAAGTACATAAGGGTGTTACATACACTACGTGGCTGCGTTGACAGATACCCAGAAATGACTAGATTTCTAGTCATTGCATGTAAATATAACCTAACCTAACTTAACACTCTCATGTATAGAGTACAACCACTACTCACTCAGTGAAGATTGTTTTGCTTGTCAAGGGTTACACACACCATCAATGTGCATAACCTCACATATACACTACTAGTGTACATATCGGTGTTATGTAAACTACATAGTAGTATACAGTATACAGATGGTATACACTTTTCCATAGTCTACCCAAGAGATTAGCGTTACAACCACTTCCTGAAATGGGCCACACTGATGTAATAACACCCAAATTCATCCTTTTAAGAGTTGAATGGCTTCAAATATGAGTTTGGTTTGGTTAGTTCAGGTATTTTTTAAAAGTACTTGTTTTTATTTGGAGGTGAAAACTATTTTTTCCAGTTTTTAAGATGTATTTTCTTTTTATTAATATGACTTTGAAACTTGGGGAAATATATGGTAATCAAACTTAGCTTATTCTAACCAAACCTAATCTAAAAATAGTAATTTATGACAGGTTTCTTATCTAAATTCATTCAAAAACCTCAATATTCATAGGAAATATGCCGCAATTTGCAAATGTTTTTGGCCCTATTTAATAAGTATGTAACTTCTGACAACTTTCAAAGATAAATTTATTAAACGCATTAAAAAATAATTCCAAAAATATAATTTTTACCTCCAAATTGAGATGGGTGCAGTTGTAAAAATTTACTTTATTTACGTTAGGTTAGATTTGGTTAGTTGAATAACCATCGCCAACCAATGTCCGCCCTAGCACAAAAAAAAAATGGTTTATTATTAGAAGAGGGGATTATGTGTCGAAAAAACAAATTTTTGGTGCTTCCTAACTTTACCTAGGGGAACGCATCCTCCCTAGCCGGGGCTCTAACTACATTAAAAAGGTCATATTCCATTTATCCCCATAATTAAAATTACAACCATAAGAAATGTGATTTCTGAGAAAATAATACTCATTAAAATATATTCAGAACACATCAAAATCTATCAGAAAATAGCTTAGTTCTAAAATAGAATGGGTGCATAAAATCTATCTTTACCAAATATATTTCACGCCATTTTATATTAATTGGATGTTCAAATAAACGGAACACCTACAGTTTAGTGGGCCATACCAATGGGGTAGTTTACAGTTTTGCAGGCCATGCCGGTCAACGACCTCACCCCTCCGCTCAAGTACGTAGTTCAACCCTTACCTTTATGATGGGGGGTTCCAGGGGGGCAAAGCCCCCTGGCTAAGAGATTAGGTAAGTATTTTTAATTAGGATAGTAAAAAATTGTTTCGTATGCCTATTGTTGCCATTTTTGTTGTGTATTCATCTGCCAGTTCTCTAGTTAGAGCCTATCGCCATCTATTGGTAGGTTTTGAACATTGGTATGGCCCGCAAAACTGTAGGTGTTCCTACCATTGTTCAAAACCTACCAATAGATGGCGATAGGCTCTGACTAGAGAACTGGCGGATGAACACACAACAAAACCTGGTGACAATAGGCATACAAAACAAATTTTTATAATCCTAACTAAATATACTTACCTAACCTCAGCCAGGGGGGCTTCGTCCCCCTGGGACCCCCCCATTTTACTATCCTAACTAAAAATCCTTACTTAACCTTCAGTCGAACTACTTACCTGAGTGGAGGGATGAGGTCGTTGAGCGGCTTGGCCCGCTAAACTGTAAACTACCCAAATAAACAATTACATTACTTTTATTTAGATTTTAAAAGCAAAATACCATCACGGTGACCTCTTACTCGATTCCTTCAAAAAATGCCACAAGGCAAGCCATATATGTCGACTGATGTTTCTAAACCCTATTTTAAATCCTGTATCGAATGAAACGATAATTTTCAATACTTTAAGTCTTGGAAGAAACAATTCTTTGAGCTTTAAACAATAATAATAATAATAACAACAGAGTTCCATTTGAAACACAACAAATCTCGTCCTCTTCCTCTTCTTCTTCTTCGTCTACTGTGAGTAGGACATGAGGTCTGATCCTTTGAAGATCATTTCTTAACTGTTCAAAGAAAACTAACAATAAATAAACAAATAAATAAATAGATAAATAAACAAATAAATAAATAAATAAATTCATTACGCTGTAAGTGAAAAAATGCAACCATTTAGGTGTGTAGAGGTGCTGTTGTTAATAGAGCTAAAGGGAGATATTGAAACACTGGAACTATAACTTTTTTTTTCCTTGATGTCCTCCCTCGAGGGTGAGCGGACCTTCTCTTTTGGCCCGCAGGTGGGGTAAGATTTTGTTGACTGGAGGTGGTATTCGGTCTTGAGGGCGAATGGGCTTTCCTATTTGGTGCAGAGGTGGGGTGAAATCTGGTTATTGTTGGTGGTATTCACTCTTGAGGGCGCTCGAACTTTCCTATTTTGGCCTGTAGGTGAGGTTGTGCAAAACTGTAAAGATAGTGGAAAACTTAAGTGTTCTGATGAGGATTATTAGTTTACATCAAACAATTTTAATGAATTTCTGTTTTGGTGGTGAGAGAGAGTTATTACATGGTTATCTTGGTGGAGGGTATCGACTGATGATATTTAGTAGACTGTTCATGTAGTTGTTTGTTGCTAGTCTGATTATGGAGCTAGCAACATGATGGGCATTTGGATCTTCGCTGGATATTGCGGGGGTACCAGTTTTCCGTCGAATTTCTGAAAAGGAATCACATTCGAGGATGTAGTGGCACAGTGGATGTGGTGAGGATACCTGGCAGGAGGTGCATTCCCTGATGATATCATCCACTATTCGCCAGGTGCACTTGTACCCGAGTGTCAGACGGTACACATTGACCGCCGTACTTTATCGAAGGTTCTTAGGCAGGGTGATTCGTTGAAGATCAGTGGTGGTTTTGTACCACCAGGTGGAGGGGGAACCAATGTCTGTGCCCAGGTTGTGTTTAGTTATTAAGGCGTTAAGGAGTGCCTTGGTGGCTTTGTTTTTTTATCTGTTGAATCCCAGGAGGCAGAGATATTTGGATTTCTGCTCTAAGAGTGGCTTGTTCGGCAGCTTGATCGGCTTCCTCATTTCCCTTAATGACGACGTGGCTGGGAATCCTGGCAAGAGTGATGGCTTTTCCAAGGCTGGTTGTCCTGTGGTAGTGGCTGAGGATGGTGGTGATGATACGTACATTGTCTCTGAGGAGTGGCTTCTTGATGGCCTGTAAGGCGCCTTTAGAATCAGATAGAATTACTGCATGGTCAGCTCCTTGCTGGATGAAGAAGTCGAGGGCATTGGCTATGGCAACAAGCTCAGTCTGGAGCAATGAGCAGGAGTTTGGCAGTCTCCAGGATAGGACGTGGTCTCCAGTGGTGAAGGCGGCGGCTAAGGCTCCAGTTTCTTGATCTACTTAAAAGTCAGTGTAATAGACTTGAGAGTTCAGCCTGCTCCAGCTCGGAATTTTGTCCTTTTATATGTTTTTAAGGACAAGCGGATTTACCAAGCTTTAGGGGTTGTCAGGGAGCTCGATCTTTATGTCGAGTGGTTGGTCATTCCATGGGGGTGTGCATCGGTATTCAGGAAGCAGAGTGTCCTGTATCTTGGCTAGGATGCTCTCCCTGACTGGCAGTGCTTACAAGCTAGCACAGACCTTGGCTGCCCAGGTTCTAGGATGGTGGTTGGAGTGGCGATTGAGGGCTAGATGGAGATTTGTGCCAGCTAGGCACATATGTTGGGCAGTGGTGGTTTTTGCCACAAAGTGGGTCAGTCTTTGCTGAGCTCTGAGTTTGAGTGGCATGAGTCCCGATTCCATCTGGACGTTTTATCTCTTGGTCCAAATGGGGGCTCCTAGCATGGTACGCATGGCGTTGTTTTGAATTACTTCTATCTTGTCCCACTGTTGGTCATTTAGTGACCAGAGTGTGGGACAAGCATAGTCTATGAGGCTGAGCATGGCTTGTACATAGAAGCTATAACGGATCGGATGGATAGCTCAGTGATTCTCAACCTTTCTGACCCGCGGCCCCCGTACAATATTAGTAGAGACTTAATTGTTAACATTGCATGGGAGAGAAAATTTAGGATTTTGATTAAGGGAGATTTTACACACAGTGGTTGTTGCATGCCAAGAGTAGGAGCAGTAAGACCAAGAAATGATGTATCAAGAAGGGTGAATCAAACCACTCGGCTTGGTTTACAAATGGTCTCTACTTTATTATAAAAATAATAAAAGACAAATGAGATGTGCACTAGCTTCAAATGCTGTACATATGTTTAAAATATTCACTAAACATCTCCGCACTTAATGAAGTGAGAACTTTTACATAAATAAAAAAGAAATATATATATATATATATATATATATATATATATATATATATATATATATATATATATATATATATATATATATATATATATATATATATATATATATATATATATATATATATATATATATATATATATATATATATATATATATATATATATATATATATATATATATGTTACAATATTTGATATAATTATTTTTTTTTTCTTGGATGTTCACCCTTGAGGGTGAGCGGAGCTTCCCTTGTGGTCCGCAGGTGGGGTGAGATTTTTTTTGGAGTGTACGTGGTATTGGCTCTTGCGGGCGAATGGGCTTTCCTATTGGTGAGGAGGTGGGGTGAACTCTTGTTATTGTTGGTGATCGGACTTTCCTAATTGGCCCGCAGTTGAGGTTGTGCAAAACTGTAAAGATAACGGAGAGCATAAGTATCCAGTTGTGAATTATTAGTTTACATCAAACAATTTAAATGAATTCCTGTTTTGGGGGTGAGAGAGAGTTATTGCATGGTCATCTTGGTGGAGGGTATTGTCTGATAATATTTAGTAGACTGTTCATGTAGTTATTTGTTGCTAGTCTGATGATGGAGCTAGCAACATGAAGGGCATTTGGGTCTTCGCTAGATGTTGCGGGGGCACCAGTTTTCCGTCGAATTTCTGAAAAAGAATCACATTCCAGGATGTAATGTAGCAGTGGATGTGGTGAGGCTACCTGGCAAAAGGTGCATTCCCTGATGATATCCTCCACTATTTGCCATGTGCACTTGTACCCGAGTCTCAGACGGTACACATTGAGCTCCGTGCTTCGTCGAAGGCTCTTAGGCAGGGTGATACACCGAAGATCAGTGGTGGCTCTGTACCATCAGGTGGAGGGGGAGCCAATGTCTGTGCACAGGTTGTGTTTAGTTATTAAGGTGTTAAGGAGTAACTTGGTGGCTTTATTTTTTATCTGTTGCATCCCAGGAGACAGAGATATCTGGATTTCTGCTCTGAGAGTGGCTTGTTTGGCGGCTTGATCGGCTTCCTCATTTCTCTTGATGCCGACGTGGCTGGGAATCCTGGCAAGAGTGATGGCTTTTCCAAGGCTGGTTGTCCTGTGGTAGTGGCTGAGGATGGTGTTGATGATGCATACATTGTCTCTGAGGAGTGGCTTCTTGATGGCCTGTAAAGCGCCTTTAGAGTCAGAGAGAATTAGGGCATGGTCAGCTCCTTGCTGGATGAAGAAGTAGAGGGCGTTGGCTATGGCCACAAGCTCAGTCTGGAGCGATGAGCAGGAGTTTGACAGTCTCCAGGATAGGACGTGGTTTCCAGTAATGAAGGCGGCGGCTGAGGCTCCAGTTTCTTGATTTCCTGAACCGTCAGTGTAGTAGACTTGAGAGTTTGGCCTGCTCCAGCTCTGAATTTTGTCCTTTTATATGTTTTTAAGGACAAGCGGGTTTACCAAGCTTTTGGGGTTGTCAGGGAGCTCGATCTTTATGTCGAGTGGTTGGTCATTCCATGGGGGTGGGCATCTGTATTCAGGAAGCGGTGTGTCTTGTATCTTGGCTAGGATGCTCTCCCTGACTGGCAGTGCTTGCAGGCTAGCGCAGACCTTGGCTGCCCAGGTTCTAGGATGGTGTTTGGGGTGGCGATTGAGGGCTAGATGGAGATTTGTGCCAGCTAGGCATTTATGTTGGGCAGTGGTGGTTTTGGCCACAAAGAGTGTCAGTCTTCGCTGAGCTCTGAGTTTGAGTGGAATGAGTCCCGATTCCATCTGGATGTTTTCTCTCTTGGTCCACATGGGGGCTCCTAGCATGGTACGTGTGGTGTTGTTTTGAATTACTTCTATCTTGTCCCACTGTTGGTCTGTAAGTAGCCAGAGTGTGGGACAAGCATAGTCTATGAGGCTGCGTATGGCTTGTACATAGAAGGCTCTGAGGACTTTAAATTATGCACCATCGTAGAGGCCCGACATCCGACGAAGGACCGCTTGTCGGTGGCTGCACCTGTCGCGCAAGTGTTGAATTTCTGGTCCAAAGGTTAGTCTTTGGTCGATGATTACACCCAGGTATTGGTGTTTGGTAACCCAGTCCACAGGCTCATTACCTATGACCAGATTAGTGTCTGGTCTCCGCTGGTGGATGGGAAGGGCCTTGGTTTTGCGGGCATTGATTTTAACTCCAAGGGAGATTGAGGCTTGGTGAATCTTGGTGAGGCAGCGCTGTGTCTTGTTAGAGCTTCTGTCTCCTATTGTGACAAGGGCAAAGTCATCCGCATAGTTGAAGAGTTTGGCTCCATGTGGTAGTGCGATGTCCATGAGTTTTTCCATAAGACAATTAAAGAGGAAGGGGCTAAGGATTCCACCTTGGGGGGTCCCATTTTCGTGGTTTTTGTAGGTGGAGTAGTGCCCATCTACTTTTACTCGTGCACTACGGTTTTGTAGACTCTGCTTGATCCATGAGAGAAGGTTACCTTTGATCTGCTTTGATACGAGAGCTGAGAGTATTGCCGGCACATTGGCTAGTTCAAAGGCCTTCTCTAGGTCTAGAAAAACGATGTAACCACGGCAGTTGTTGATAAATGATAGCATGGAGGCTATGCATTCTGATGGGGCGAGGGTTGTCAGGGTCCTGTGGTTTTGGGATGGGCTGAATGTCTGCTCTGTTTCATGAGGCTGGTCTGATTCTTCGTGTGTATGTCGAATTGATCAGAGAGAGTAGAGCAAGCTTCCCTTGGGGCCCCATATTTTGAGTCATTGTGTATGTGATTCTATCGGCACCTGGGGCTGTGCTTTTAGAGCTTTTGCTTACTCTTAGTAGGTCAGTCAGAGAGAATGGAGCATCTGTTTCGTCTTCAGTGTTGATGGCCTCTTCTATTTCTTCCCAGTGGTGAGGTCCTGAAGAGTTGTTCTGGTGGTGATGGGGAGCTGGTTGGAGCTTGCTCTATCCGCGAATTTGATGGCGAGTTCTTCTGCTGCCCTGCTAGGATCCCTGTGGGGTGATTTTAGGAGGTTTTCCTTTAGCAAAGGAGTTAATGCTCCTCCACATCTGGCCCACAGAGGTGTGAGCATCTAGGATGGAACACCACTCTAGCCATTTTTTCCTCTTGATGTTGCGAGTCTCTTCATGGACATGTTCTTTGACTGCCTGGAGAGTGCGGTAGGAGTCTTCAGTGCGACGTTTCCTGTGCATTTTCCGGATGACGTTGAGCCAGTGATTGAGTTCTTTAACTCTGTCACAGTAGTACCATCTGTCCCGATGAGTGGTGTGTTGTGGTTTGCAGAGGGGGATGGAGGAGTTTGCTGCAGCTTGCAGGGCATTGATTAGCTCGGCCTCTGCTTGGTTGATGTTTTCAGATGGTACGTAGGCTGAAAACCAATTGCTGAGGTGTTCCTGGAATCGGCCCCAGTCGGCCTTCTTGAAATTCCATCGAGGGGGAGGAGCAGGGATTTGGAAGATTTCAGGAATTGGCAATGTGAGATGGATCCCATAGTGGTCGCTTGTGACCAGGGGATGAACTCTCCATGTGGCGTCCTGCTTTAGGGATTTGGAGACAAAGGTGAGGTCCAGTATTCCACCTCTGTCATGTGTTGGCTCATGATTGTTGAGCAGGGTGACATCTTCTTGGTCATCCAGCAGGCTCATGATGTGTCTGCCTGCAGCACAGGGGCTCTCATACCTGAATCTTGGATGGTGCGCGTTGAAGTCGCCTCCTATTACCAAGTCACGATGACTGGCTAGCCCGAAGAGGGTAGTCAGGTCTAAGCCACCTTCCCGTGGTCTGTAAATGTTGTACAGATCTTTGCAGCTGCCCTGAAGTTGGATGTTAACAGCGAGGACGTGGACATCTTCGCCGCAGTAGACCGGTCGGGTTATTTCCTTGGCTAATAGGTTTTTCCTGATGAAGGTGGCGCTGCCTCTGTTCTCCCCTGGAGACCAGTGCTGGTAGAATCCATTGTATCCTGAGATTTTTGGAGTGTATTGCTCTGTGCACAGAGTTTCTTGAACCATGATGACATCAGTGTTGTCAGTCTTGACTATGCCTTCAAGATGTTGTACCTTGTGTCTGAGACCCTGGGCGTTCCAGTGTAGGATCCCGAGATTAGACATCTTGATGATTTGAGGAGGTGGAGGTGGTAGGAGTGGTGGGTTGTTGAGGCTGCTGGTGGTTTCTGGAGACGAGGGCGTTGGCGACAACGTAGTGGGCTACTTCGACGACTTGATTGTAGGCATCTTGAGTGGTGGCTCTGGTATCGAGGAGTCGGACGGCTGCCTGTACGGCTTGAATAAGAAGGTTGGTGAGCTAGTTTACTGTGAAGAGGGTTTTCTGTTTGGAAGAGGAGGCAGAGGAAGGTGTCTGGATAGGCTGTTTAGGTGTGGGGATATGGGATCTTAGTCTATGGTCCCGGGACCTAGTGTGGTGAGTGGGTGTGTGTGTGGTCTGAGTGTTCTGAGTGTTGCGTGTGACTGCATTGTGTGTTTGAGTGTTGCATGGGGTGGAGGTGTTGGTGTGAGTGTTGCGTGTGGGCATGGTAGGAGTGTGAGTGTTGTTTGGGGGGATGGTAGGAGTGTGAGTGTTGTGTGATGGGGTGGATGGAGTTGGTGTAGGGATGGAAGCTGTAGGAGGTGTGATCTGTGTGTTAGGAGCTGGGTTGGTGTTGTGTGGTGGGTTTTGGGTGGGGAGGTTAGGTGTGAGTGGGACAGGAGGGGGCATTTGCCAAGGATTGGAGGTGGGGGGAGGAGCTGGGGTGAAGTTGGGGGTGGTGTGACTGGTGACAGGGGCAGAAGGAGGAGTTCTTTGAGAAATCCTCTTCAGCCTTTCTGGGCAGCGGTTGTTCCATGCGTGATGGTTCCCTTTGCAGTTTGGGCACTTGGCAACTGTTGCTTCTTTTGCCTTGAATTTGTTAAGGCAGCGGTCGGTGGAGTGTTTCCCACTGCAGATTCCACATCTCTCTGGGAAATGGCAAGTATTTCTGTGGTGCCCAAATCTTTGACACTGGAAACATCTCAGTGGTTCTGGGGTGTAGTCTCTTATGTTGAACTTGCCCCAGATGCCGAGGTTTACTTGCGAAGGGGGTGGACCACAGATGTGGACCAGAACTTGCTTTGATGGGACGGTTTGGCCCTCTATTTTGGAGGAGCAACGTGAGGCAGCCGTAATATACGTTTGCTTGGTCAGCAGGTCAACTGACCAAGCAACAGGGAAGCCAATGACGATGTATTTTCTTATTTTTTGGGCAGGGTTCATCTCTATCAAGTGAGGTGAGTTTAGGCTGCGGATCTTCTCTGCGGCTTCTGCTGAGGCTGGGTGGATAATGAAGTCACCCTGTACATTAGGCTTTATTTTGCAGCCATGCTTGGTGAGTTGGTCTTCCAACTCTCTGATAAGGTCATATGCCTCTTTGGTGGAAGGAGCCTCAACTTTGAACTTGGAAATGGGCTCTCTATCAGTCTTTGGGGCTGGGGGGGGGGAAATGGGGCAGCAGCACTCTCATGGCTACTGCCAGAGGCCGTCCTTGGCCTCTTCTTTCCCACAACCATCCACCCCTCTTGAGGGGGGTCAAGTTCCATTCCCCCCTTTGGGGGGGAAGCAGGAGAAGCGGCTGAGGCCATGACTAGCAACTAGTCATGGATATCACAGATTTCACTAGGTATATATTTGCACTGTTTGTCAATTTTTATTAATACAATATAGGGGCCTTATGGCTGGATCACTTCACTTAATTGCAACACTACAACACTTAATCACTTAAACAGTCTTCTATCTTTCTTCCCAACTCTCGTGGGAGAGGGAAGTGAAAACAGAGATTTTGCTCAGGACACAATAATGTGTGTTCAATTAAACAAAAGAACACAAAATCACAAAAAAAAAACAAGGCAATCTTTCTGTTTCTCTCTTTGGCTCTCGTGAGAGAGGAAGAAAAGAAAACAGATATACTTAGGTTATATTTCCTTGTGCAAACTTCCCCCTCAGGTCAGAGTTGGAGTAGAGGAGGCGAAGTTCACTTCACTGGTAGGAAGAGGCTTCAACTACCTATCACAAAAGATATAAAAACAATTAGAAGCCTGAACACTTTCTATTTCCCTTTTCTTCCCAACTCTTATAAAAGAGAGAGAAGAGCAGGCAAAATTACTTGGAGTATATCACACACACAGTCACTTGTTTTCACTAAAATACAATAATGTGTGTTCAATTAAACAAAGGAACACAAAAGCACAAAAAAACAACAAAATAAGGCAATCTTTCTGTTTCTCTCTTTGGCTCTCGTGAGAGAGGAAGAAAAGAAAACAGATATACATACATACATATACCTTGGCTGTTTCCCCTTTAATACTTAGGTTATATTTCCTTGTAGAAACTTCCACCTGAGACAGGGATGGAGTGGAGGAGGTGAAGTTCACTTCACTGGTAGGAAGAGGCTTCAACTACCTATCACAATAGATATAAACACAAATTAGAAACCTGAATACATTCTATTTTCCTTTTCTTCCCGACTCTTATAAAAGAGAGAAAAGGGCAGGCAAAATTATTTGGGGTATATCACACACACAGTCACTTGTTTTCACTAAAACAAAAAACAGGAACACAAAACAAAACAAAAGCAGTCTTTGCTTCTTTTTCTGGCTCTCGTGAGAGAGGAGGAAAAGAGGACAGAGATACTTATGCAGGTCCTATCACTACTGGAGCTGGAACAAGACTGTTGTCGGGAGTTAATCTGCTGGGAAGAGTCGGCTTAAGCTGCTGGGTGGAGTCGGCTTCTGCTATTGGCTGCTGGCAGAGTGAGAGAGGAGAGGTCCAACCGCTACTGGAGCTGGAACTGGACTGTGTGTTATTTTGTTAATGAACGCATCCATGTTTTGTTTACATAGAAAGTAATAAAGATGCCCACTAGGTGGTCAGACAAGAACTGTTCATAATGCCCTTTCAGTCTCCTATATTATTGTGCCTCATTCATCTATAAATATCTCCAAATTTAAGGAGCATCAAACATGGTGGCAGCGCTCAATAGACTAAGTATGGTTTGCTGTTCATTTTGAATATAATGCATTGTGTATTATCCAGGAACTTTCTGTGTGATTAAGTAAATAAGACTACCGACCGGC